>JAOVVI020003470.1:0-14064 GCA_028571085.2 Nepenthes alata | reverse complement strand
CTGAGAGTAGGAACTCGAGGAGTATTCGTCTCAATGCCTAGGCTCAGATTAGCAATTAGGGATCGAATCCCCTCTCCTATAAAAGGAGGGGAAATTTATAGGCTAATTGGTGCGGAGTTTTGGACGCAAGAATCCTTATTGTAGGGTTTCGCCGGCTGTTGATTGCTGGTGGCAGTCGGTGGTGTCAGTTTGTTACCTTGTGACGGTGAGGAGACCCTCATGTGTCGCTGGCCACGCTTGATCTGCTTCTCGCGTGAGAAGCTTATAAGCGTAAAAATAACTTCCAAAAAGTTGAAAAATTGACCAATAATGTCTATTTTCTTTACAAAATTTCCTGTATGTTTCTTAAAAAAGAAGTCAGTCAGGGTTGCCGGAAAATATTCATTTTTTGTATTTTTCTAAAAGATAGGCTGTAAAGCTTATAACCTTGGGAAATTGTAACCTGTGTGTGACATCTTTTCAGCTGTATTATTGGTACATGTTTTTTTAATTAAAACACTCTATAATAATAATAATAATAATAATAATAATAATAATAATAATAATAATAAAGCGCTCGACTAATTGCTATACACCAGTGGCGTATAAGAACTGGGGAATATAATCTAGCGCTTTGCCAGCGCCCGGATCATCCCAACTGCTCTTCAGTCGCGTAGCCGGAGTAACGAAACTACAGCGGCACACACGATGCCGGAGGCGACGACGTCGATAGACTACGTGATGGAGAAGGCGTCGGGTCCTCACTTCTCTGGCCTACGACTCGATGGCCTTCTCTCTCCTTCCGCTGCGTCTTCCCCACGCGACTCTTTTTCCTGTATTCTTTCTGGCCTTGCCGATTCCAACGCCCCCAAGCAGCCTTTTGTAATCGGTATTTTCTCGATACTTCTCTTTCCAAACCTAATTTTCTGTTCATTTTGTCATAATTATCGTTAACGAGTCCTAAATTGTTACGTGTGCACAATTCTGTCAATTTTTTTCTGCCTCGTTTGTGTGAGGTTTTCTTTCTGCGCAGATATCCGTGACTTATATTAATGTCATTACTGGGGAATACAATTGGGCTTGTATATCGGTCTTTACTTCAGAGTAATGTATTATAGATACATAGGTTTTTTTTTTCAAATTAGTCACTTAAGTTTCTTAGGAGCGTTTGGTTGCGAGAATTGAGCCCTGGATTTCAGAATTGGAATTTGAATTTCCGGCCTGATTTCAATTTTATTGTTTGGAATTATGTGGAATTAGAATTCTAATTCCATATTCCAATTTGGTGGAATTGGAAAATAATGTATGATAGTTATTTGTACCTTTTATGGGTAAAGAAAAGAATCATATTTTTGAGATCTATAATTTTTTATCAATTAGATATGATAAAATTAAATAATATGAGATTTATTGGATAAAATATTTTTGATTGCTCAGATTGGATAAAGATGGGTCGACTATGATTTTAATTTTTTAATTAATATTTTTAAAAAAATTATAAAAATTATTTTAAAAACTCAAATGTCAATATTCTAATAAAGAATGTTATATAAAATATATGCATTTATAAAATATTATATATATATATATATATATATATATATAAGATTTTATATAATTATATAATATTAAATTTTATATATTACAAAATTTACAATTTATATTGAACTGCTTAGTTTTTATTTTTATGTATGGATTAAAAAGTTTATAATACATCAGCGCTATTTTTTTCTTAGAATTGTGATTCATTATATAATCCAAACAACATAATTGAATTCTATCTGATTTCAATTCTAATAGAATTAGAATTATATTTAAATTTTCAAATTCTAATTTCAGTTTTGAAATCCAAATAGTCCCTTATAGGGCCATTTAATTGTAAGAATAGTGCCCTGGAATTCGAAATTGGAATTTTTTTTTCAGGCCTAATTTTAATTCTTTTATTTGGCATCAGGCGGAATCGAAATTTTAATTCCATATTTCAATTCCGTGTAATTGAAAAATAGGTGTAGGATAGTTATTTGTAATTTTTATGGGTATAGTAAAGGATTATAATTCTGAGGTTGGAAATCGGTTGCCAATTAGATATGATATAATCAATGTGAGACCCATTGGATAATATATTTTTGGTTGTTTAGATCAGGTAGAGGTGGGCCGACCATGGTTTTATTTTTTATTTTATTTTAAAAAAAATTTATTTAAAGAGATTAATTAACAACTCAAATGTTAATATTTTAATAAAGGGTAATTTTCAAAATATATGTATTTATAAAATATTATCTATATCTAAAAATAAAATTTTATACAATTATATTATATTAAATTTTATACATTAAAAAATTTATAATTTATATTGGGCTACTTATTTTTTTAATTATGTGTGGATTAAAAACTTAATCATATATCAACTCTATTTTTTCTTTTAGAATTGTAACTTCTTATACAATTCAAAGAATAGAATTTGAATTCTATCCAGATTTAATTCTAACAGAATTAAAATAAGATTTATATTTTTAAATTTCAATTCCAATTCTGCAATTCAAGGGGACCCTTATTTTTTTACATTACAACTTCTTTGTTTCTTCCCCTTAATCAACTAGTATATATCTTAATTTATTTATCTGGTTAACCTGGTTTGCACTATCTTCCAGTATTTGGAAAGAAATGAGGACATTTTAGTTATTTCAATAAAATGTTTTAGCAAAAAAATTGTTAAGAGTGGTAAATTGAAACAAAATATAACCTATATAAGTAAAATAGGTGGTTTTGGAAAAGAAAGTAAGGTGTTTAAGTGGAAGGTAATCTTTGTTATATAGTAGTATTTCTTTTAATTCTCCACCACTTTGAAGTTTGTGATGATAGCCAGAGGTTTTTATGGGATTCTTTTTTGGATAATAAATGAGCAGGAGTATCGGGGGGTACAGCATCAGGGAAGACCACTGTGTGCGATATGATCATCCAGCAGCTTCATGATCACCGTGTTGTGCTTGTTAATCAGGTTCAACAGTTTTCTACTTAGTTCTAAGCGCTTAGCTCCTTCAAGTGGCATTGACTATGTTTTTGGTGCAATTTTTGTCCAACTTCTAGTGGATTGGAAGCCTCTTAAACTTTGTTCGGATTTTTTTTTCTAAGGTTTGACTTGGGCCTTAAAGTGGATAGTGTTGGTATAACAGTGAAGTTGTTCTATTGTAACCTAAGGGTTTAAGATGTGGAAATAATATCTTTGTTATGAAGTGGTAGAGTTGCATATTTAACCCTCATGAGCCACAAGATGTGGAGGCTTTGTGCAATGAGTCTTCCCTTTTTAAGCGTGACGTGAATATCCTAATAAACACTAGAGTGACAGGCGTAATACATCAAAAAGGAAAAAAAAAATCTGATCTTATACATAGATTAACATTAATATAACAAACTGCATTGGGAAGATTATCTGAATGTTTAAACTGCTGGCATTAAAAATTTGCTGATTTGGATAGTGTGAGAATAAAAATTTGGCAGTGAAAGGGAGAAAAAACACAAGAAACGACAAGTTTCAACTGTTAAGTAGTAGAAGTGATGAAGCAAAGTGTGCCTTTGGAGATAGGAGAAAAGGTTGAATCCTTGCACACCAAAATGAACAATCTATAGTAATTTTTGTATGACCTTTCACCCACTTTCTTTTTTTCCTTCCTTTTTTTTTTCTTTTAAATTCTTTCCATGATCATCCTACTAATCCACTCATATCATGAACAATGGATGTTTGTTGCAGGATTCATTTTATCGTGGCTTGACTACTGAAGAATTGCGATGTGTGCATGAGTACA
This sequence comes from Nepenthes alata, assembly GCA_028571085.2. Taxonomy (NCBI): domain Eukaryota; kingdom Viridiplantae; phylum Streptophyta; class Magnoliopsida; order Caryophyllales; family Nepenthaceae; genus Nepenthes; species Nepenthes alata. Next base: position 10,282 of record JAOVVI020003470.1, on the reverse strand, counting down.
ACTTTGATCATCCAGGTAATATTCCCCACTACTGAAGAATTGCAATGTTGGAGCTCACTTTATGCCTCATTTTGAATTATTCTATTTATGTTCATCCCTTCTGTTAGTCTTGTATGTTTAAGGTTGTGTATTTAATTACTTTTGAAATACCAATGCACATGACTCCTCATTTTGTGATCTTTGGGAGGGTTTAAATGTGTGCAAGTGTACCCTCTCAATACAGATGGATTATCTTGCACATAAACAAGTGACCTTCAAGGCAAGCTATGCTCCTTTGCTTTTTATACAAACTAAAATCCATTTTTTTCCTTAGATGCTTTTGATACAGAACAGCTACTAGAATGTATTGAAAAACTTAAAGGTGGGCAATCAGTTCAAGTTCCAATCTATGATTTCAAGACCCATCAGCGGCGTACTGATAGTTTCCGACAGGTATTCTGTTTAGTTTGATGCAGAATACTTTGTGCCAGGACTCCAGAAAGATCCAAATGAGTGCTTTCCTTTGTTGACCATATTATTCCTCTCCCTTGGCATTATATATGATCCATGCATTGTGCTAGTCATCTTGTAGTGCTTTAGTGTCTCTAAGATTTTACTCTTTAGTTATACTAGATGTCTTCAGTCATGCGTGTCAGGTCAGGAGGCCTAAGAATTTTAATGACAAAATTTTCTTCTTAGACACACGGGAAGTAATATGTATCATCTTCAAATCTGCTTATCAAACAAATAGAAGTAAATGGAATTGTTTAAGCTTCTGCAATGTGAATGCTCATTCCCAATTAGCTAGACAAATCTGGACCAGTGCAAGTCATTCATTTCTGTGGTTGGAAATTTTTGGCATTTACTAGTGTCTGTTAACTTGATAGAGCGACATGTTGAATGTATGAGGGACTTTGCAATTGTTTGAGACATGGTATCGCATCTACATCATATTTCTCTTTCTCAATTTACCAACTATTAGTGTGCAACTCAGCTTTCCATTCCTCACCTCCACAGGAGCAGATTTTGCAACGTAACTTCTTACATACATGCATACATGTTCTTTGACAGGTTAATGCATCTGATGTAATTATCTTGGAGGGAATTCTGGTATTCCATGATCTGCGTGTCCGCAATTTGATGAACATGAAGATATTTGTGGATACAGGTCTCAGCAGATTGTATCATATACATATATATTGTAACATTTTTTTTTTCTATGATACCTATTTTGTTGATGCTTAAGTGCTGTTTATAAATGAATCATGTGTCGTTGGTTGTTATTTGCATTGAAATGTTATATCATTAACTATGTTTATGATCATTTGCATGTAGATGCTGATGTAAGGCTCGCACGTAGAATCAGGCGTGACACTGTTGAGAGGGGTAGGGACATAAATTCTGTACTGGAACAGGCAAGGTTCTTTCTTTGGATTTTTTTTCATAGCACTCGTATTTGTTTGTCTTGGGTAAGTTATCTACTAGCATTTCTCTTTGTGGTTAATCATCATTGGCAACACTTTCCTTTGGTCCTAGATCTTGAATCTGTCTGAATGAATTTATTGTGCGGATATTATTGTGGATGTGAGCAAGAGTGGTTTTAGCTATTATTTTTATGCTGCCACGTTCTTCTCTAAGGTGGAATTAATATTATATATGTTTAAAATGACATCAAGGATGCTGCCAAATCAATGACATCAAGTATATATATTTAAAAGGCAGTCTATACATCTGGTATGAATGCTCGAAAAATAGATAAGACTCCCAAATCAAGCAGATGCCATAAATTCACCAAAAATCCATCCTCATAAAAAAAAGTACACGCTTCAATCCTTGACTTTTTGATAGAGTTGTAAAAAGAACTGAATACTCTCCATATTCTCCATTTTTTAGGGAAAAATTAAATGAAGATGCTTGCTGATTTCTAATCATTGGTTATATGCTACACTAACATTCTGTTGTTTGTGCAGTACGCTAAATTTGTCAAGCCTGCTTTTGATGACTTTGTTCTACCCTCAAAGAAGTATGCTGATGTGATCATACCACGGGGGGGTGATAACCATGTCGCAATTGATTTGATTGTGCAGCACATCCATACAAAGCTTGGGCAGCATGATCTCTGTAAAATATATCCCAATGTATATGTGATTCAGTCAACATTCCAGGTGTGTTATTTCATTACTTAGCAAGTCACCTTTGTTCCTTTCAAAAGTCAAAATTGATTATTATAGGTTTTTGTTTCACCGCTTTTAAAAAAGCGTTACTTACTCGTTCTGTATAATTTCTTGCCATCTATTTTTTTTCAGTGACTATCTGTTGTTTCTGCCAACCCAAATGACCTGCTTGAGCATAGAGTTTGTTTAATTCAAAAAGCTTAAATTCTATGGGAGTAGATACTTTCTGTTATGGCCCACTAACTCAAGTTTGCAATTCCAATTTTGCATCTCTGTTGCCAAAAGAAAATTTCTGAAATACTATGGTGAATTAGTGGTAGCTCTGGGATATGAAACAAAAATTATTCTAAAAAAGCTGTCCATAATTTTGAAACATCTGAAAAAGGTGCAGTAACAAAATTAGTAATTATTGCATAGAGTGTAATGAACTAGAAGCTTGCAGAATGTTTTCATATTCTAGATTACTAGGATAGCCCTATACAAGATTTTGACATTGCATGATTTGAGGAGGTTAGATGTACTTAGCCACCCCAATGTTGTAAAAGTTTTCTGTAATTTGAATCCATGACCTTTAGGCGTACTATTGGGCTGGTGTTACTAGATTATGGCAAAGTGCAAGAAGAACTTGCTGTGACTGATTTGCTGGAGTAGACCAGCAGTAACCATCAAGAGTAAAGACTTTTGAAAGACTAGTATTTCACTTTTTTTGTGAGATTGTGATCAATATTTAATTGATTTTGGTTGTAGTCTGATATCACCTTTTTATCGACATGTTACAGATAAGGGGTATGCACACATTGATTCGAGATCGGGACATATCAAAACACGATTTTGTATTCTATTCAGATCGGCTGATTCGCTTGGTACTTCTTTTCTCTGGATTATTGGATACTGGTTTACTGTGGTTTTGAACATTTCTAGATATGAGAATTTGGGTTATTCAACTTGTAAGGTGGTGGAGCATGGTCTTGGCCATTTGCCATTCACTGAGAAGCAAGTGGTTACTCCTACAGGTGTGGCTGAGTAGATGCTTGTACATAGCTTAACAGCATTCCTTTTTTTTTTAATACCTGTAGCCTGTGGTGGGAGGTTTAACTCCACAAGTTAGTGGAAATTTGATTAAAGGAACCATCTATATTTGAAACAGTCTGCATGGTAAACTACTTCAGGAATTATAGAGGGTTCACCCAGCATGCTTAGGACAAGGGTTGGAATTTGGCTTTCGTATTTCTTTAACTTAATCTGGAAGAGTACCCTGTAAAACTTGAAAATATTAGTAATGTGGATTTTCTTCAAATTGTGTGAAAATACTAAAGCATAGCAGAAGCAACTTGTGCTACCCACAAATGCTTTTGTTTTTCTCATTCAGGATCTGTCTATACTGGTGTTGACTTTTGCAAGAAATTGTGTGGGGTTTCCATTGTTCGGAGGTGAGCTTCAATCAGATATTCAATGTGAGCATTCTGAATATTGCTTGCACTTATCCTCCATTTAAATTATCCTACATGATATTGAAGGAAATGAATAAATTGGTATAAAATGATTTCAGAGAGTAGGTCTTGATACTACAGTTTTCATGCCTTGTTTCAGTGAACTGTTGAGCATCTTGTTTATCCATTAAACTATGACAAGTGATATGTTTCCTACTGCATTGCAAAGAGGCCATCTCCTTCATTTGAAACTGTGACCTCTGGATCATAATGAAATAATCTTCTGTTATGTCAAGGTGTATCTCACAAGTATTTGATATAAGAGATGTTGTATAGAAGAGGGAATAATGTATGTACTTCATCTGCCTATATAATTGTGCTACTTGACAAATTTGATTCTTTGAAATTTTGTTAAGAACATATAGTAAATGTTTCAGTAGCTATTTTGAGGATTCCAATTCCACTCTTTTTATTAGCTGTAGGAGAAATTGCAAATTTTTTATATTTCTATAAGGAAGGTAAATAATAATGTGACTACTGCAGTATGAAGGAAATTTTAAGGTATATTATGAAGGGTAATAAATGTTTGGTTCCATCCCCTCCATAGTAAGTTCCATAAGTGAGGGAATCCTCTCACCCGAGAAAATATGAAAATGGAAGTCAGTTTATTTTGACGCTTTCTCCATTATGTTGCTTTGACTTTCACAATGTATCTTGTCCTCAGGGGATTAGACGATAGTTCTTATGATATTGATCATGGGATCTCTAATTCATTGAAACAGTTGCTGAAGTTGTACGTTACAGAAAGTTTAAATATTTGAAGGTTAATTTTTTTTACCAATTTTGCCGGTTTCTCTTAGCCTGTTGCCTACAATGTGTGTGGTATGGTACACACTGCAAGGAAAACTTACATTTTCGTATAAGATTTAGCATTCAGCATAAGCAGATTTGTGATGTGCTCTTCCTGACTGATTGTGGCTGTTAGGACAGAAATAGTCTGTTGTTCCTTAATATGCTTAGTTGCCATGTTATAGCTGCTGGAACTATTCATCTAGTAATTCATGATTGTCAATTCACTTTGTTGAATCTTCCCAACTTTCAAAAAATTTGAACAAGTCAGTTGTGTACCATAAATATAGTCTGCAGTTCTGTATTCATTACCTTACAGAGTAGTTGCATGATAAAAAATGACTGTCATTATGATAGATGTTAGAAATTGAATTATACCCTCATCCAATGATGGAAAACTGCTTCTCCCAAGTTCATGGTGTCAAATAACTTGGGAAGTGTAATCTGCAATAATTCTGAGTAATTGTGCATATTCTGAATAATTTTTGCATTGCTGCATTAGAGAGACTTTTGGTAAGCTTTTTCACCAATTTTTCCTGGTAGTGGTGAAAGCATGGAGAATGCTCTTCGTGCATGTTGCAAGGGCATAAAAATTGGGAAAATCCTGATCCATCGTGATGGAGACAATGGGAAACAGGTTTGTCGTTCACATAAATTTCCTAAAATTTGTCAGAAATTCATGTCTTTTTTCTGTAAGGCTTACTTTGTTCTGTGAATTCTCTCTTTTGTTTATGAATGATTCTTAATATAAGTTGTCAATTTAAGCAGCTTATATATGAGAAACTTCCAAAGGATATTTCAGAACGGCATGTTTTGCTTCTAGATCCAGTTCTTGCTACAGGTAAGTCTATGATATTTCCTCAAACTTTATCCTGTTTATATTTGCCATCTCGTTTTGCAAGATCAAGCTTTGTTTTTTGTGTGACTGATTTTGTCCATGTTGTGTCCACTGTCCATATTGCCTTGTGGTGGTTTGGATGATATTGGTGCTATGCTTTCTAGGGAAAGGAATGAGTAAGATTGTAATTCCCATTTTTACTTGGTGTTTCCAATATCGTTTGTTCAAGAGCTTGCATTTCTTTTGTTGTCTCCCACTGTGAGAAAGACCAGGATAGTCAACCTCAATATCAAATAGCAACCTCAACAGCTGTGCTAAGAAACCCCAACCATTGGTGCTTCAAACGATACAATTAAGTGTGCATGTTCACAGCAAATTTTAATTTAGGTGCCAGAGACATGAATACCTTAAGCCATGTAACGAGGGTTCTTGCTGTACTCACCTGCCTCTGTGGTTCTGGTAGCAATGTAGCATGAAGTAGAGCAAGAGTGCATCTGGGTTGTGTGGGGCATGACTATATTGTTTCCAGGACAGAAGTGTCGAGATGTCATAGGCTGCTCTTGTTCAGTTATATTTAACTGAACTTGTCTGAACTGAACTACGCTTAAAGCTGGTAGCTGCTAAATAAGTGCAGATGAGAATTTTAGAGGGGAAGCAAGTGTTGTTTAGTCATGTTGGAAGCTTGGAAACTTTGGGCAGTGTGCAGTATGTTGTTTCACTTTTAAATTAGTCATGATTCTGCACATTTTGCATTTGCATGGTTTGATTCATAAAAATGCTTTGCAGGTTTCCTTTTTGATGTTAAAAGGAATATCTATGTAATGCATTGTAACTGCAATAGACTTGAAAGAAAAGGAGGGATGCTTAACATGCATGGAGGTAAGTGTCAGAATAAGTGTTTAGAAATTGGTGTTAGTGTATAAATATAAGTAGATATAAACAGCATTTTTTAGTTTTTGTATAAAACAATAAGTGGAACTGAAAAAAGGCCCCACAGTGTTGTGGATAGAGTTGCCCAATTTGTGTGAGGTGTGCTTCAAAGGCTTGGATCTCTGGTATGCTCTATGTTGGGCACAGTATACTTTATTGGAAAAAGTAAGCTCCACATATAAGGTGTACAACAAAGGCTTGATGTGCTACTTGTTTGCTTGCTGAGGTGAGATTTTGCAGGCAAGCTAGCTGGTAGTTGGGATATCAACATAATTGGTATTAACTTTTTTTATGCTTACTGTTGTTAAGAACTCTACATGGGAGCATCTTGCGCTGTGGTGAGCTTGATGTGAGGAAGTTATATGTCACTGATTAGCTATCTTGAAGAAGCAGAAGCCTTGAGTTAGTTTGGACAATGTGGAACTCTTCGAAAGGTGTTTAATCATTGAAGTGATATGCCATTGGTAGCTAGCTTGGAGAAATGAGCGCCTCAAGTTAGTATGGATGATATGGCCATCTAGAATTCTTCTAAAGGGATTCATTGGAGGAAGTAATATTATGACACTGGTTTTCTAGCTTGGAGAAGCTGGCACATCGATTAGTATGGATGATATTTCCATTTGGAAATCCTCCAATGGGGTTCAATCAGCATTTGTTACTCAATGTTTTAGAGTTGGGATCATTGTAGTAAGTGGTTTTAATATTAGTTGATGTGGTGTACTCTTGTTGATAAATATTCAAGCCCATTACTTTCCATTAGATTATGATGGTACCATAGTAATGCAATGGTTTTCCACATTTGATACTGTACATCTTTGTTAGGGTCATTTATGTATTTATATATTCTGTGATCATATTTGGTCGTCTGTTGATGTCGCGTTGTATTAGTTTGGAGCTTTGTATCAAATTATTGCCGTGGTTGTCCATTCCCGAGGACCTGCGCCTGCTGCATGCCCGCTATGCATTCGAGCTTGACTTCCAGTACCATGCCGCCCGCTACATGCTCGATATGCGCTCGAGCCCAGTTTCCAGTAGGCATGCGCCCGATATTCGCTCTCCATGCTCTCGAGCGTCAAAACCAGTAGCCTGCTGCTTGGTGCTCGTTCTCCATGCACTTAAGCGCCAAAACCAGTAGCCTGCCGCTCGATGCTTGCTGTCTATGCGCTCGAGTGCCAAAACCAGTAGCCTCCCGCTCGAAGCTCGCCTTCTTCTCGCTCGAGTGCCTGGGAGTTTTTCTCTTGAAACCCTAGGCCCGCTTGAGTCTCTCTATATATTTCTCTCTTATTTCATTTGTCCTAACTCTTGCTTGTGCATTTGGATGCCCATTTTTAGAGCAAAACAAAAATCTTCATGCTTTAACCTAGCTCCATTTTGAGAAAATCAAAACTACATACTTTTGCTCGTGTCAAGGTTTTTTTAACCACTCTAACTTTACCATTGTACCATTTCTTGTCCATTTATATTCATTGGCGACATTAGTAGCGTGGAAAAGGGTTTTCGGTGGTGTTTGATACTTCAAGCGGTTTGTGAGGGATGATTGACGTGAAGATCAGAAGGCGTCCGGTTTCGTTACTGTGAGCAAATCCAAGGAGTTCCTTGGTAGAGATCACAAAACGGTAGTAAGTCGGCTAGGTTAGTGTGTCAATAACACCTGGTCTGTAAGTTGATTTTCATAATGTATATCTTCCCTGGCCGTTGAAGCCCTAAGGGTTTTATTCGATAGCCGTGGTTATCGAAATTTCTCTTCGTCACAAAAAATTATCGCTTTTTGTTACTTATTGCTTTACTTTTTATGCTTATTATTTATATCATCTAAATTTAAATATTCTTTACGTGTATTGAATATTTATATTTGTACTGCTTCTGCAAATTTATCAAGGGGTTGGAACTTTTGTATAATTTGGGATAAATAGTTCTTTTCAATTGGTATCAGAGACTTACCTTGATTTACGACCCCGATCTAGATGCATACCAGTCAATCGTTATCTGTTCCTCCTATTTTAATGGCCATATCCCTCGAAGAATTTAAACGTATTCCTATGTGTGAGGTATTGAAAGAGGTTTGAGACATCCTTGAGATTACCCATGAAGGAATTAAACTTGTTAAAAACTCTAAATTGCAAATGCTTAAAATTAAGTTTGAAGAAATTTGGATGAAAGTTAACGAGACCTTTAATGAATTTTATGCAAAATTAAATGATATTGTTAATTCTATATTCAATTTGGGCGAACGAATTCTCGAAAATAGAATTCTCCCAAAAGTCTTACAATCTCTGTCGGAACGCTTTAGACCAAAGGTCACTACTATTGAAGAAAGTAAAATCTTGATAAATTGAAAATAAAAGAACTTGCTGGGTTTCTTCAAACATATGAGCACACTCTTCCTCAATTAAAAAGTAACAAATCAATTGCCCTAAAAACTGTAAAGGAAGATAGAGATCATTACTCGAATAAAGAGTCATGTAGTGATGAGGATTTTTCCATGTTCGTAAAAAATTTTAAAAAATTCTTCAATAATAAGAATAGTAAATGAACCTCCAAAGGAAGTGACCTATTTCATAACTCGATTAAGAAAGAGAAAAAGGAAAATAAATATTTCAAAAATAAGAAACCCCAAGGAATCCAATGCCATGAATGCCACGGATTTGGTCATATTTGGACCGAATGTCCCAATTTCAAACGTCAAAAATGAAAAGTATTAAATGTGTTATTCTCAGATGATGAACAACATGAGAAATATGAAAAATCTTTTAAGGACGAAGAAGTAAATTACATACCTTTTGAGACTTCCATTATTAATGGTGATGAAGCTACTAGTGCAAAATCAAAAAAATTGGACTCTTCCTATGAGGAATCAGATAATGAATTTGATGGCCTTCAAGAGGCATATGACAAACTGTTCCGGGAATACCTAAAAGTAAAATAAATAAATAAATTCCTAAATGAAAAATTAACTGAAGCTGAAAAGGATAAGACAAAACTCACAATAAAATTAGAATGGTTCACCGCTTATTGCATCCTGGGTCCCCGGTTGCAGTACGAATTAGGAAGCCTTTGGATTCCTCGTCGTCTGGAGGCGGTCGCAAGTGGGTCTGGTCTCCATCGCTGTGAACCTGGGCCCTGCACAACACAACTAACAAACAGGAGGTCAAAGGCCCAGCGATATTTTTCCCACCGAAAATACTCCGATACTCAAGTCAGTAACTTCCCGTAATGAACGGAATGGGGCGCACACTTAAAGGTGCACAAAAATATGCTGCAAATACGTAGGGAGTGCGTGGATGTAGGAATGAGAGATTAGTGAGCGGGTAATGGGAGGCCTGGCTCCCAGAATGCACTGCAGTGGGTGGCTAACTCTCGACGCCTGAGAAGGCTGAGAAGGTCGGATCTGGAAGATAGTTTTTGGAGTTTAACTCGTGTGATGTCTAGTCAATTGTCCAGGATCCAATCAATCCCTCTCCCTGTAGAAGGGGAGGGATTTTATAGGCCCCCTGGTTGGGGGCTTTGGGCGCGAGAATCCCCGTTGCGGGGGCTCATTGCTCGCTGATTGTTGTCGGCGGTCGCCGGTGTGTCGGTTGTTGTTTTGCGGTGGTAGGTAGACCGCCAGGCGCTGCCGGTCACGCTTGTTCTACCTCTTGCGTTGGGATTTGCCGGAGAATTGTGGGCAGCAGTGCCAGTCATGGCTGGCAGCGCTGACTCTCTCCCCATTGTCTCCTTTCTTCTGCGCCACCTCTGACGCCCAACAACAGCATTAATGGGCCGCAGACGTCGTTTATTGGTTGCGAGTATGGGCCGCCACGTAAGCCGCTCTGGAACGCGGGGCTAGATCCTTCGTTTGGGCCGTTGCTCCATGGGTTGGGCTTCGCACCCCTTTGGGCCTTTGTACTGGACCCAACACTAGCCCCCATGCTTGGGCCGATCTGTGGTCGCGACCTGGCATGTCCTTCTAGGTCTAGTTCACGGTTGCTGGGCTTCCCTCGAGATGCGCCAACGCTTGTCGTCTTCCCATTTTGCGCTTTCCTGAGGCTGTTGCACAGGCTTTTCTGGCTCCGCAATGATTCGGGCATTGAATGGAAGGATTC
>JAOVVI020003469.1:0-19035 GCA_028571085.2 Nepenthes alata | reverse complement strand
ATCTCCTCGCAGCATCCGGGAACAACAGCTGGAGTCCCTCAATTAAAGTTATGATCCGGTGTTCCACCTGGATCACTTTTGCACTTTACTAGGCTCCCCCAGCATCGTAAGTTCTCAGTGCGGTGTTAGAGGCTGTCTGGAGGGCCAAGCGCTCAGCCCCCCTTTGCTTGTGGCATTCCATGCCGAAAGACATTTTTCTCTTGACAGCTGAAGTTCACCCCCATAACTTGCAGGTCACGTGTTGGTACTGAAGGCAACCTGGTCCCAAGTGCATAATGCACAATCCACTGCAAATACCAACAACGATTCCATGCCGAATTCAGGAACGTTTTGCATACACCATAGGAATTGTTTGAATCATATTATAATTAATAAAATAACTGTTTGTTTATTATCCATCAGCTCATACGAATAGTTGTATAACATTGCATAAAATCAGATGGTATAGACTGCCCCTAAGTTGGGTGAATTCTCATTCACCTGTTACTAAACCTCAGTTCCAAACCGAGCGGCCCAGAGACGTTTGAATTCAAACCTCAGTCTCAAACCGAGCATGCTAGAGATGGTCGAATTTAAACCTCAATCCCATACCGAGTGGCCCACACATGGTTGGATTTGAATCTCGATGCTGTCATCGAGTGGCTCATGTTCAGTCGAACTCAAAACCTTATGGGACTTTTCAATATGCGTGTGAAAACTCCCTCCTGAAGGGATGAGTACCATCAGTCAATGATGGTCAGCGGGTTAGGACCAAACGTATAAAATCCATGATATCCTCTGATAGGATTGAGTGCCAACAAGTACATGCGAGCGACGGCCTTGGCTTGCAAAAAACCTGCCAACGATAATAAATGCTCATCCTTTGATAGGATGAGCAACCTATGCACGATCAAACTCAAAACCTTAGGGGGCTTTTCAACATGCGTGCGACAACTCTCTCCTAAAAAGACGAGCACCATTAGTTTACAATGGTCAGTGGGCTAGGACCAGGCGCATAAAAGTCACAATGTTCTCTAATAGGATCGGGCACTGATACCATGTGGGTGATAGCATAGGCTAATAAAAGCCCGACAATAATAGCCTCAAAGCTTGGTCAACAACCACCTTTTCTCAATGCCTTGACCTCCTCATGGTAGGGGCAAGCGTGATTAGCCAAATGCATTTGTTAAAGCCCGGCAACGATTGCCACGAGGCTTAGACGACAACCGTGTCTCCTCAGTGTTGCGACTTTTCTTCACAAGAATAAGCACAACCTGACTCGAGTGACCAACCAAACTAAGTGACAGTAGCAACCCTACTTAGCCAGCCAAGTAGATTATCCCAGTACCACAACCTCCTCCCAGCAGGAGCTAGTGCCACCAAGGCAACAATGGTGTCAGCCAACAGACAAAACAGGCATTGGATAAGGGAACTTAGTGCACAGGGAAAGCATAACAGTAATGTTCAATATAGTTTGATTAAAAGTCATGGCGTACATAAAAATTGTCCAGTGGCCTCAAAACAAAACAATAATACAAAGGAGTTATGTATACCTACAAGCTAGCCAGAGTGGCCGCCCCGTGTTTGGGGACCCCCTCAAGAGCGCGATCCTTCCACTGGGAAGTTGTTGAGGTCTGTTCGGCACCTGGCTTCAATGTTTCTTGAATCAAGATAACTAATGAAAAAAATCGGAGCCACCAGAGAGACTATCTGTCTGCAGAAATGGATGCCTTCCTGAAATCGTTCCTCTAGCAGTGAGGCCATCTCCTCCAGACAAAGCCTGGATATCAGCTGTCTCTCCCACTTGGGACACATGCCCATCAGGTCGGTGAGCCACTGTCGACTCTCTTGGAGCCCTCCTCGAGTGAGGCAATCTAGGCCAGAGACTGGGCATGGGCATCAGAGAACCCTTGTGCTCTCATAACAGATTTAGACAGAACGTGCTCGGGGTAGTTGGCCCGATCTTAACTTTGAAGCACTTCGCCGATAGCAGCATTGACCTTCCACTCCTCTCCTCTTTGTCAATGCACTCCTATAGGAGGCGACCAACCTCTTGCTCCAGGAAGTGCACGTCCTTCTCCAACTTGTGGAGCACTCCGTGCAACAACCAAGAGAAGGGAAAAGGAACAGTCAAGCAAAAGAGCCACCGAAAAGCATGACTGCGAAGGGTAAGAGTTTGCAAAATTTTACATTGCGGCTTAAGGGCTGAGAAGATTCAATAGACTCGAGGCCAGGAGTCCCCTTCAGAACCTCCTGACGCTCCGGAGCGGAGCACCAAGGTGGTGCTCCCCATCGCCCGCAACGGTGCTCTCTAAGGTGGCTACTCCCATCTCTCTTGTCATTTATTTGTTGCCACTATTCTCCTCTATAAAAGGCACGAAGGCAGAAGAGGATGGCACCTCTGATGAGGAGGCAATAAGAATGGGAATGTCGGCAGCATTATGGTGGACCATTTGAAAAAGTATCAGAAGAACGGCTGAGTGAAGCACAGAAAGCGTATGCATAAGGTGCAAAAACGGCAAGAGACACCACACTTAAATAGACGGAGCCACTGCCTTGAACAACGTTGCAGCATAACTAAAAGATTGCGTTGCCATAATGGCAAATGATGTGTGTCCTCACCCTAGCACTGTTCGACAAATATGCGTGTAGGCGCAATTATTATGTATGTTGCCTCGCATCCTCACCTAGCCCGCCATCAGTCATTATAATCTGCCACTCTAGCCGACGTGACAGCTGTCCAGTGTTGGTCTCCAAAAGCGTCCATTTGCAATGATGTTGACGCATCACTTTTCATAACTTGCAAAGTGATGGCATACAACCCCGATAGACTCGAAGCGAGGATGTCTGGCCCCCTCCTTGATTGGGCATCGGGTCAAGAGGCCGAACATCGACTGACTAAGATGTCAGTAAGCCAAACCGTCAGAACATCAAAGATCCAAGTGGCAAGAAGACAGGGTTGACCTTGACAGGCTGGAGGTCGTCGGCCACCTCCCTAGACTAGCGTTAGGTTGAGCGACCGTGTGTTGACCCATCAGAAGATTGAGCCATCCATCTGTTAGCTAGCCAGCAAGCAACAATATTTGGAGGCATCCCCCCAAAAGAATCACAAGTGGACAGCATGCAGCCTAGACAGCCTCGAGGCCAAGTTGGCAAGCCCCTCCCTGATCGGGTGCTGGGTTGAGCGGCCATGCGTCAACCCACTAGAAGACTGGGATGTCTAAGGGCCAACTCGTCAGAATGTCAAAGATTCGAACCACAGTGGATGAAGAATCAAAGTATTTCAATCATTCACATCATTCGAGAATATTGGGAGCACACCATGAAGTCAACGAATGCTTAGTAGCTCCATTCATCAATTTCCTTTACAAAGTATAAAGCCTCCAGGGACGGACATACTACAAAGGGGAAGATAACAAAAAAAAGAGTACATGGAATGATAATCTGGTTGTAAAAACTCTGCTCAACTATATTGCAACAAATTCTCAGTTAAGTAAGCAATAAGAGGAGCCCGAGTGAGAGACTGACGTGTACCCGACAAATAGTAAAACATGACTCGCAATAACAGCAGTTCTTGAGGAGCCAGAATTGTAGCTCATCACGAAGATAGGCTATAATCTAGAGGGAGGTAAAGGGAAAGGAAAGCTTTGCCCCGCAATAAGGAGGAAATGGCTCGAGCTTGGGGATCGGTGCCCACCCAACAAGCAGTAGGGCATGATTTTGGGAGACTATTTCTTGAATGGTCAGAGCAATAGCCCATTCTGAAGGCAAGCCACCGCCCAAGGAGGAGGCACGGCAAAAGGAAAGCCTCGCCCAACTCAGAAACAGCGGTAGGCTTAGCTTTGAAACAGACACAAAAATGGTTGACCAAAGTGGTTCCCCACACGAACAAGGATGACCAAAGCAGACCTCTCGTGCATCCCCGGATGATGCCTTCGAACATCGAAGATGAGCTCCCTTCGATCCTGACAGTAGGCAACTCAAGTTTCATATCGATTTTGGGTTCCCACGTCACTTGACTAATGAAAGTGGGATGTGATGCATGGCATAGTGAGCCCCTCAATTTATAGCATGTGGAAGGATTGACAAGTCATTAAATGCCAGAGACTCTCCATTCTAGTAAATCCGTAGAAAATCGCCGAGTGTAGAGGATCACACTAGAATCGACAATGTAAAGAATCAGGAGGTAGCCAAGGGAAGGGACGAAAAAGGAAAAGGGCAAGCGATGTCCCATCAATGAACATACCAGAGGATAAAAATTCAAACCCCCCGACATGAGGGCTAGTGACGGGGATGGCAGAAATAGGCTAGGCCAGCATGAAGGTCTACAGACTGACGGTGGGTGTCCAGCCCGCAAGCCTAGGGACTAGTCAGCATTTTTGTTGATCCAAACAACATCCCAGTTGGCCAGGACGGCCCAAATTGACCTCAACCCAATTAGGACGGCCCATGATCTTCTTCCAGCTAGCTAAAATTACTTGCTTTAGCCGGCTCGGCACCTGAAATATTGCCCCCAATCACAATCTTTCTCGGAATGGCAATTCTAACTTAGCAAATCACTCCCAATGACAACTCCCATATTCGGTACATCTAGCATCTCCTCAAGAAGAAATGAATCCTCCTAACTAATCACGGTTGCCATAATCGGCAACCACGATCTTCATGATAGCCTACTAAATCCACGCAAATAACTGTCGGCTAGCTTGGCGCCCAAGCAGGGTTAAGGTATCTCAAAGGTCATAAATACTTCCTCGCTCGCATGGGTAAGGACACGGCCGAACACACTTAAAAACTCATACTCCAAAGCTCACAGAAGACAGCTTTTTGTTTGAAGAGGCTCCAAAGAAATCCCTCGCATTTGTTACTTCTTCAATCTCGAAGTCGCTCCATATCAAGTGCAATCTCTAAATCAAACTCAAACCCCCGCACCCTTTCATTATTACGCATAATTCTCATCATTGCATCTTTCAATCTCTTTGATGAAGATTACTGACTTAAACGTTGGAGGATAAATTGGGGAGCGAGTCCCACCAATCCTCAGATCTTTTATTCGTTCGTTATATTACGCATGACCCAAGTTATTAGAAATGGAGATCGGACCCGCCTAAGTTCAACCTAACTGAGGAAGATCAGGAGATTTTTTAATCCATACAACAAACCGAATCTAAAACACATTAATATCTTTATATTGTATGTGATTATAATATATAATTTTATTTATTAAAAATATTGTGACTAATTTTTTATTAGTTAAATTATATGAAATATTAGATATTTAATATATATTTGAATTAAAAAAAAAAAAGGTGATGCAGCAGTGTGTCCTGGTGCTATTATGCGCGAGGTCAGACATCTCATCTCTCTGCCTCGTTTTTTTGACAGCATTTTTGAATTTGGGTTGCCTGGGCCCACAAATGAAAAGTGCTTCCAAGCCCCGTGACCCAATGTTCAGATATCCAGCCGAGGCACGGGCCCAGACGCATGAAAAACCATTTAAAAAATAAAATTGTTTACCGTTTTCCATTATGAGCTGAGTCATTTTCTACCTGTTTGATCTAAATTCAAGACTCAGTTAAAATTTAAGATATTTGAAAATCAAAACAGATATAAAAAATTATAAATTTATTAAAAATTAAAAATTTTAATTATTTCTGATGGATACGCTAGTAGTGGGCTAACCGAAGATTGAGAAATTGCCCAAATTCACAATATCCTATTAGCGTCTAGACGGTCAACGTTTTCTGTTAACCGGTCGAAAGGTCAATGAGTTAGGAGAAGCCAAAGAACAGGACGGCCCGCTTGGACCTAAGACGATTAACGCTTCCATTGATCGGAAGTATGACCAGTAGGTCATCTACAAACCAGGCCTCAAATGGGCCAAGTTTATTTTGGTCCACGCGACCGTCCTTGACCTGTAACAGTCTTCTCCCTTGATTTAGCGCCATTCATAGAATGCAATCTCAATGGCAATAGTCATCAGCATATTCAATGCATATCCCTAAAGGAAGATGCCAAAATCTTTTCCTTATCTGTTGAAAACCCTAACAGTTATAAAACATAGAAGAAAGGCAATTAATCCAGCGACCGTTACTGTCATAAAAGTTTCACGCTGGAAAAGACAGTAATCCCAACAGAACATGAGAATTAAGCTCTTCTGCACAAGAAAAGCATCCAATACAGCGCCTATAAAAGGTCGTGGAGTCCTCGCTTCAAGGCATGCCTTAATTCACCTACAATAAGCTCACACACTTCAAGCTCCAAATGCTCTCTCTCTCTCTCTTTGCCACTACATTCCCAATGAACACAGTGCTTAGAGGAAACGATCCTCACGAGCTAACAAAGCCTCTTTCAACGAGAGCACTCACCCATCTCAAACACTCTCTGCATTTCTTTGCATCATTTACTTTTGCCTTCTTAATTTGAAGGCTATTTGCTAACTTGAGCGTCAAAATATTTACGGTGGGATAATTTTTTTCCATCACCTAACCTCTCATTCGTAATTGTGGTGTGAAAGATTCAAATTCAGTAGACGGAGTCAGACTAAGATAACCGACTTGACCCGAATCTGTTAGAAATTTTGATCCACAACGCATCATTGGCGCCATCTGTGAAAAGCTTACAAAAAGCCAACCACTTTTTTTCATAATCTCTCCCTCTCAGTTTCGCATCTCATCAAACAGAATGGTAAACACGACAGCGCAAGTTAGCGGTCCCGCTAAAGACATGACCACACCCTACTAAGACCACTCTATTGGTAATCAAGTCAATGAGGTAGTCAATGGTGTGCCAGTACCCTTTTGTTGGGCTCCGCCCGCAACTCTCTCTACTCCAACCTCCAAGAGGAAGAAGAAACAGGCCAAGAGGCTGGCCAACACTCAGGCTCCGGAGGCCTCACATGCCCAAAGCCGTTCAAGGTTCGAAGAACGTCTGGGTAGTAGGACTCCGGAGGAGAGTTCAGAACAGAGGAATCCCCGATACTCTTGGGTGGACGCCTTTCCTCGAGCTCAGGAGGGAGCCTCTATGATCGATAGATTCGCTGGAGGCAGTAGCCAGCCAACTACTTGCCATGTCAGAGAAAGGGCGGAGTTGAGAACCTACCTCAACTCCAAAAGAATTGGCAACGCCATCTCCACAAATTCGTGGGCGGAGAAGATCCTAAAATGCGTGCTCAAGGGTGATGAACATACCATGGATCTGGATAGATCTCCCTTTACGACACAAATCTTGAATCGTTCCATGTCGGCTAAGTTCAAAATGTCAACCTTTGACTCTACGATGGGAGCGCCGATCCAATGGATCACCTCAATTATTTTCACACCCATCTAAGTCTATAAGGGTTAGACAACGCGGCCATGTGGTGTTGTTTCCCACTTACGCTGAAGGGGGGCGCCCACCTCTAGTTCCACGGTCTCCCATCAGATTCGATCTGGATCATCCGAGAGCTCTCTGACCTCTTCCTAGCACAACACACCTTAAGCCGCTGAGAAAAGAAGTAGCATTGGCATCTCTCCCATATCAAGCAGAAGTAGGGAGAGAAACCATGAAAATTCCTGGATCACTTCGTGGCAGAGGCGAGAAATAATCCAGGCTCACAGAGGAGATAAAACTTGAAAGTTTCATATCTACCCTAATGCATGGGGACTTCTTTAGGAACATGGCATATAAGATTCCACAGACTTTCTAACATGTGAAATCTATCACCAGAACTTACGCTGAGCAGACTGAACAACCTCGCTCTTTCCCAACTGTGGAAAAGAGGAAGCACAATGGTGGTGACCACTTCCACCGAAAGTAGCACCAGGCCAGAGCGCCTGAAAGAAGGGACTACGGGCCAATCAACTTGACGCCTCTAACCGACACGCGCTCTAATGTCCTTATACATATCCGTGGAGAGAAGTTATTTAAGTGGCCAAAACCATTTAAGAAAGCGCAAAGAGGAAATCTATCCACATACTGTAATTTTCATCTATCTCCCGGACACTCCACGGAAGATTGTAAAATGCTTTAGCGGGAGATCGAGGAGTTCATTCGGAGGGGCCACCTCACAAGGTTCGTCAGAAACCTTAGACAGAGCTCTGGCACCCCAAGAGGAGAGGAACAAGAACCTTCACAGCCACGAAATTGGATCGTGGTTGGAATGGTCAATATGATCATAACCTGACCAACCAAGACCCCAACGAATCACATGGAGTAGCAGATTGGGCAGAAGAAACAGCGCATAGAAGACAATGTCATTAGCTTTAGCAATAATGACCTAAGCCATGTAATCTCTCCCCACGCAGATCTCCTTATTGTATCCACGCTCGTTTCGAATGATAGTATCGAGTACCAACTGAAATGAGTTTTCGTTGATAATGGAAGTTCCTGTAATTTATTTTATCTTAATATATTTTTTAAATTTTGTTTAAAAAGAGTCAGTTAAAACCTGTTGAAGGCCCTCCCTATGGCCTTGACAACAAACCAGTGGCCGTCCAAGAAATGATCCAATTGGAGGTCACCCTGGGCACATACCCAAGAACAGTGAGTCATACACTCACCTTCTTGGTCGTCGACTGGCCTTCCGTATGCAACGTAATTCTAGGTCGCCCGTACCTAACATCGTTCGGATCCGTCATTTTAATGCTATACCTCAAGATGAAATTTTCAATAGCATGCGGTATTGGTAAAGTGTTGGGCGACCAAGTCACTGGAAAGACATGCTACATTCCCTAGATCACTCCAAGTGGCAGCATAAAGGCAGTAGGAGGGCTTGACCATCGAGTTGAAGTAACCGTGCAGCAAGCCCAGTCTGGTGAAGCAACCAATCTAATCCCACTGAATTCGGAGGACCCGATGAGGTGTGTACAAATCGGGGGGCTCACTACCGGGACACTACACGACGAGCTGGTCATGTTTTTACAACAGAATGTTGACGTCATTACGTGGATCACTACTGACATGCATGATATTTCAGTCGGAGTAATGGTTTATAAGTTGGGCCTCGATCTCGACCACAAGCTCATCAGGTAGAAGCGGAGAAACTACTCCGTGAAAAAGTTGATCGCCATCCAGAAGGAAGTAAAGAAGTTGTTGGACGCCGGCTTCAATAGAAAAGTCCAATACCTTGATTGACTCTCCAATGTCGTCCTAATAAAGAAAAGTAATGGAAAATGATAAATGTGTGTCAATTTTACCGACGTTAACAAAACCTTCACAAAAGACAGCTTCCCTTTACCCAGGATCGACCTGTTAGTGGATTCAACCTCCGGACACAAGTTGTTAAGCTTTATGGGCGCGTACTCGGGCCATAACCAAATCCGAATGAGCCTAGGGGATGAGGAGTACATTTCGTTCATGATAGACTAAGGCACTTACTACTATAAAGTGATACCCTTTGGTCTAAATAATACAAGTGCCACTTACCAGTGGCTCGTAAATAAGATGTTTGAAAAACAGATCAGCCGCAATATGGTGGTATACGTTGACGACATGCTCGTCAAGAGTAAGACCACCAATGACCATATTCACGATCTAGCTGAATCCTTTGAGTTGCTCTGTGCACACCAAATGAAACTGAATCCTTCTAAGTGCGTCTTTGGAGTATCCTCAGGAGAGTTCTTAGATTTTATCGTCTCTCAACGAGTGATCAAGGTAAACTCAAAAAAGATCAAGGCCCTCACGGACATGACTCCACCGTGAAGAGTCAAAGGCATCTAAAGGCTAACCGGATGATTGGCAGCATTGTCTCATTTCTTGGCCAAGTTAGGGGACAAGTATCAACCTTTTTTCAAGGCTTTGATGGGGGACAAAAGCAAATGGATTTTAGTAGATTGCAGAATGCCAGGCAGCCTTCGACTAATTGAAGCAGTACCTGACCAGTCCGTCGTTGCTGACATCATCCAAGAACGAAGAGGAGCTATACCTCTATCTGACAGTGTCGAAGGTGGCACTCAGCTCTGTCCTCATACGCCAAGACTCAGACTCTCAGCAACCTGTTTACTATGAGAGCAAGATATTGACTGGTGCACAGACGCGCTACCCACGCGCAGAAAAGTTGGCATTGGCGCTTGTCTTCTCCGCCTGAAAATTGGAGCCTTACTTCAAGGGACATCGCGTGGTAGTCCTAACTGACCAGCCTTTGAAGAGTATTCTATAGAAACCCGATGTTTCGGACGGCTGGTAAAGTAAATTATCAAATTTGGAGAGTTCAACATTAAATTTTTGCTTAGACTAACCATCAAAGGGCAGGCTCGGCCTACTTTATCATAGAGACCATGATATCAATTCCTGATGAACAGCCCACTGAGAATGCAGGATTACACGAGGAAGAGCCAGAATGGGTTCTTAACGTGGATAGATCGTCTACGGACTCAGGTAGCGACGCCGGTGTGGTCCTGAGGACCCCTGAAGGGTTTGAGGTGAAGTACTTCCTTATACTCGACTTTATGAACACCAACAACGTTGCCAAGTGTGAAATCCTATTAGCTAGGCTAAGACTAGTAAAAGAGTACTCCATTAGACGACTGACCATCTACAGCGACTTTGAGCTGCTCGTTAACAAAGAAAATGGGAGCTTCAAGATGCGCAACTATCACTTAGCCAAATACTTGGCCAAGGTGAAGGAAGCCAGACAGAGATTCGACAAGGTGACCCTACTCCACACTCCCCAAACTGAGAACTAGAAGGTCGACCAACTCGTCCGGACAGCGGCAGCCAAAAACCTAGAACAGTACTCAAGAGACATGTGGGAGGTTTTGAGCACTCCCAGCATGAAGGAACAGAAAGTAATGCAAATGTCCGATATGAAAAGTTGGATGACGTCGTACCAGAGATACCTAGCTGACGAAACATTGCCAGACAATGCGGACGAAGCTAAGCAAGTCAAGAATACAACCGGCTGGTACACCACGATCGATGGACGGTTATATCGTCGTGGCTACTCGATTCCATACCTCAGGTGCTTAACTCTTGAGGAGGCTGACTACGCCTAGAGCGAAGTCCACTTTGAGATTTACGGGTCGCACATTGACGGCAAGAGTTTGGCATTCAAAATCATGCGCTAGGAATATTACTGGCCAACGATGAAGAAATATGCCCTCGACTTCGTGAACAAGTACGAAAATTTCCAATTCCATGATAATCTTCACCATTAGCCGCCTGCTAAGTTGAGGACGCTTCAGCTCCTTAGCCTTTCACGTAATTAGGGCTTGATATTCTCGGCCTAATTTTCATTACTGTTGGGTAAATAAAATTAATTATCGTGGACATCGATTAATTTACCAAGTGGGTTAAAGCCGCCTTGCTAGCCAAGATTACCGAGCACGATACTTTAGAATTCGTTCGCTAGAGTATAATCTATAGATTTTGCATTTTTGATGTTATAGTGACTGACAACGGAACCCAATTTTTTAAAAAATACTTCACCAAATATCACACCAATCTATGTATCAGACTAATTCACACTTCAGTGGCATAACTCACAAGCCAATGAACAGGTGGAGGTCACAAACTACACGATACTCCACGGTCTAAATACCAAGTTGGAGGATGTAGGGGGCCCCTGAGTTGATGAACTACCCTCTGTCCTACGGTCTTATCAGACGACTCCAAAAGAATCGACTCGCGACCTTTTAGTCTCTGCTACGGGATTGAACCAATAATTTTAGTTGAGATTGGGCTTCCAAGTTTAGGGTCGAGTCCTTCGACCTGCAAGGTAACTCTCAGAAAATTCAAAAATACATAGACTTGTTAGAGAAAGCCCATGACGCGGCCAGGCTACGGATAGCGGCCTACTAACAAAGACTCGCACGCTATTATAACAAGAAGGTAAAAGCGCGGCACTTCAAAATTGGGGATTTGGTCTTGCGAAGTATTGAAGCTGCCAGTAAGACTACCAACTGGAATAAATTTTCTTTAAATTGGGAATGTCCTTTCCTAGTCTCCGCCGTTCTGCGGATTGGAGTATACAAACTCCGGACCTAAAATGACAAGAACGTGAAGCACGGTCCACCTCAAACGCTACTTCTAGTAAGGGCATAGGTAGGTCATCCATATACATGCTTGCACATATTGTTTATCATTAATAAAAGAACATATATTATCTTTCTTATTTGCACTGTATCTTTTCTCTTTTCCATATGTATGTGTGTTTTCTTGCAGAGTTATATGACCTAAACTGTTCCTAAATCAGGTGAGTTTTCACCCACTCGTAGCTAAATCTTGGTAATCTAGGCAGCCCATAAGTGGTCATCTAGGCGGCTCATAAACGGTCGTAATAAAATTATGGTTATCCAGGCAGCCTATTAACAGTCGAATTAAACTTTGGTCATCCAAGTGGCCCATTCGCAATCAAAATCTTCGGGGGCTTAAACAGCGCACGTGAAGAGCTCCTATTCAAGGAGATAGCATGATAGTCAACGATGGTCGATAGGAGTAGAATTGCTCCGTTCAAAAGCCGATCGCGCAAGTTCATCTTGGGTAGCGCTGTCGAGCCTCTACTCACATACAAGTATAGAATAGGTTTGACTCGACATCAGGATTCACCTCGATATCTTTTCTAGGACTTAAGTTCATCAGAGAGTATCACAAATGTTTCAAGGAAGTCGGACAGCCAACTTGCGTGTAACAGACCAAGTCGGATGGCCAACACAACGATAAGCAATTGAAAAACGGTGACAAAGGCGAGAACGCGGAATATTAGTAAAGCCCTCATTTTATTGATTAAATCTGTACAACTACAACAATTTTAAAAAAAAGTACAAAATCTACGGAGGAGCAAAGCTCCTAAGAGGAGGAGGTGGTGACCCCTGACCACTTGGGGACTGTCCCAAGAGGCTCCCATGACGTTGGGCAGAACGGTTCGATGGCTTAAGATACTCCACTGAAAAGTGGGATTCAACCAACCGTGTAATGCACCGGCAAAAGTTGACACCTTCCCACAACTGTGCCACCAACATATTGGAGACCTCATGGGGGTATATACGAGCAGTCAACTCGTTATCTAGTGATGTCATCTGTCCCACAAGTTAGTCAATACACCTCACCACCCGGCCATTTTCCTCTCTCAGCAGGGCATTCTCCTCTCTCAATCTGGCATTCTTCTCCTCCAAACTTGACAACAAAGCCTCTCTTAGCAGGACGTTCTCCTCTTTCAATTTGGTATTCTCCACCACCAGACTCAAAAACACAAATTGGAGAGTGGTTGTATCCTGCTGGTACTCCGCTCTCTACAACTCCATCTCCTCCTAGAACCAAGTGATCTTCTTATCCCGGTTGGAGATGATCATCGTGTCCGTTTGACACAACACCTTGCTAACTGTACCAATTACTTTCTCCTCCTGCAAAGACCAAATACGTCAAGTAATAACAACGGAGAGGAAACGGAGAAGCAGAGCTGCAGAGAAGGAGAGTTGCGGAGATTTACCTACCAGACTCGGCGCACCAACCTCACTAGCCTGTTGTGAGACCTAGGCTCCGGCGGCGAAGGATGGGGTATCGCAACCTCTTGAACAAACACAGTAGCAGCCTCCGCCGCGGACTCATCTAACAACTCCATCCTGGAGTCATCTGACTCAACAGGCTCTCCGGCGACTGGCTCCTCGGGCGTAGTGTGTGGCTACAAAATCGGCTCATGCGGCTCAGTTTGTAGCTCCACAGTTGGCGGCCCAACAGCTGGCTCCAGCAGCTCAGTCGGCGGCTCAGCAGATGGCTCCCACTGCTTAGCTTGAGGCTCACTAGGTGGCTCTAGCATCTTAGCCGACGACTCAAAAGCCAGCACCTCCGGCTTGTGTTGCGGCTCCAACACCGGCTCCACCCATGTAGGCTACGTCAAAACAATGGTGCTACTCGCCCTAGCGCACAACATGACGTCGTACACCTCTAAAGTCAGCTCAGCTTCAACTCCTGAGCGGTCACCCAATCCTGCAAGGTGCCCAACTGCCACATAATCTAGCCCAGAGGAGGACGAAGAAGGCTCTACCATTGTAGCCCTCTTTTGTTTTGGACTTGTGGGAGCGGGGTTAGCAGAAGGTGCACCGGCGTCACCAAGGATCATGGCTCCGATTTTCCTTTTCCACTCAGAGGCCACCGGCAGCGGAGTCCTAAACTTCTGGACTGGAGAATGAGGTTCCCATCGTGCTCTCTTGGCCCCCTCTTGAGAAACCAAGTGGTATTTCCTAAACTTGTTAGGGTTTTCCCTCACAAGCTCCAACAACTTTGCCATGGCGGCGATCTTCACCTTCTTCAGCGTCCCGGTGAAGGCCTTCAAAACATTGCTCCAATGCTGAGACAAAGGCCATGTCTCAGCGATGCGGACGAAGAATAAGCGATTCTTCCAATTCTTCAGTGAGTCATAGATGGCCTGGTTGATCGGAAGGTTTCTAGGGGACAAAGAAATCCATTCCCCACTCTGTGTAAGGCGAAACATCACCCTAACGGCATCTACTGTCATCATACTGGAGTGATGGCGCACGCAAATGCACAACGAACAAATATATCACACGGTATTAGCGTGGAGCCCTGCAACAGGCACCTGAAGAGTAGCAAGGATGTCAAGCAGCTCCTGAGGAACTAGGAGACGAAGCCAACTCGTCAGATGAGCCTCGTAAACAGCAATGCAACCCTCAGGAGTAAAACAAGTCCTGTCCAGCTCGCCGGGCATCATCGAGACGATTTGTTGTGGAATGTTAAACTCCACGTATAACTCTCTAACCTCACCAGGTGTGAGTATAGAAGCGATCTCTATAACAGAAGGGGCCATGGGAATGGAAGTGAGAAGGCAAACGACACAATACTTAGAATTTTTCAGGAAGAAAAGTCAAAGGAAAGCGTGGGAAGTTCCAAAAGTAACGGACGGACAACTTAAAGGATTGTGAACACCGGAGAAGGTGAACCATCTCCTAAACAGGCGCCCATCATTGCTGACACGTGTCGTTTCCTGAACGAGTATAGTTGAAATGGATCCTCTGGCACATTAATTACCGGAATCGTAAATCACTGCATACAGACACGTGGTTAACTTTTGGACTTACAGTCCGGCGGTATGATAGCATGTCGTTTCAACTCCCACAGTTCTCCGGACTTTAGCCTAGACAGTCAACAAATCCGGACAACGCCTCCTTCAGCAAGTTCTCCGGATTTTGGCTTAGACGGTCTATGAATCCGATCAACGCTTCCTTCAGCCAGTTCTCCTGATTTCGGCCTAAACGGTTAACGAGTCCAATCAATGCCTCTTTCAGCAAGTTTTCCGAATTTTGGCCTAGACGGTCAATGAATCCGATCAAGGCCTCCTTCAGCCAATTCTCTAGATTTCGGCCCAGACAGTCAACGAATCTGATCAATGCCTCCTTCAGCAAGTTCTCTGGATTTTGACCTAGACGGTCAACGAATCCGGTCAGTGCCTCTCTCAGCTAGTTCTCCAGATTTTTGCCCAAACGGTCAACGACTCCGATCAACGAATTTCTCAGCCAGTTCTCCAGATCTTGGCTTTACGGTCAGCGACTACACGCGGCACGATCAACGGACCAAGAGTTTTGCCAATTTCTTCACCAAGCAAGTAACCCAACCACTCGCGTCCCATTTTGAATATGTTGAAGGCTGGAGTCCCAAGCCACCAGCATGGCGGGCTAGTAATGGGTACACCAATAATGGCTGGCCCAAGAAGGAGAAACGGCTCAAATCCATAATGGCCCATTAGCGCCTCGACAGTTAATGCTTGCCATTGACCGGTTGAAAGGTTAATAAGTCAGGAGAAGCCCAAGAACAAGACGGCCAGCTTGGGCCTAAAACGGTTAATGCTTCCATTTATAGAAATCATACAATAAGGTCAATGCTTCCATTTACCGGAATCATGCAAGACGGTCAATGCTTTCATTGATCGGAAGCATGACTAGTAAGTCGTCTGCAGATCAGGCCTCAGGTCGGCCAAGTCCATTTTGGTCCACGTGACCATCCTCAACCTGCAACGATTTTCTCCTCTAATTTAGTACTCTTCATAAAAAGCAATCTCAATGGCTATGGTTATCAGTAGATTCAACGCGTATCCCTAAAGAAAAGCGTCAGAATTTCTTCCCTATCTGCTGAAAACCCTAACGGTTACAAAATATAGAATGAAGGTAATCAATTCAGCGGCCGTTACTGCCATAAAAGCTTCACACCAGAAAAGGCAGCAATCCCAATAAAGTACGGGAATCAAATCCTTTTGTACAAGAAAGTCACCCAAAGCAGCGCCTATAAAAGGCCATGGAGTTTTCACTCCAAGGCACGCATTCATTCGCCTACAATAAGCTTACACGCTTCAAACTGTAAACGCTCTCTTTCTCTTTACCACTACGTTCCCAACGAATACAGTGCTTAGAGCTAGCGTTCCTCACGAGTCAACAAAGCCTCTCTCAATGAAAGCACTCACAAATCTCAAACACTCTCTGCATTTCCTTACATTCTTTACTTTTCCTTTATTAATTTGAAGGCTATTTATTGACTTGAGCGTTGGAGTGTTTACAGTGAAATAACCTCACGCCGTCACCTGACCTTTCGTTCGTAGTTGTGATGTATAGGATCTACACTCAGTAAATAGAGTTAGACTCAGACAACTAACTTGACCTGAATTTATTCAAAATTTGGTTCCATGATGCATCAATTTCTAATATTGATTTAAAAAAATTACAAAAATTAAACTTCAAAATTTCAACAATTTGAAAAACTTGTAAAAAGTTTCTAAAATATCAAGATAGAGGTAAACAAATCTCTGATACTAAATATAAGACAAAAATCAATTTACTATATAAAATACTAATCACATCTAGATCAAATTTTAAAATAAATTAAGGATTAAAATACTAATATTTTATCATTGATTATTTATATGTATTACCTAAATTATTACAAATTTTCTATTGGTTGAATATTTTAAAATTTCAATACTCTTTATTAATATTGTACAGAATATTTAGTCTTAAAATACCCAAAATCAAAAAATGTTGGACCAATTAACTAATTTTTTTAAATACAAAAAAGAAAAATCAACATGCTCTTGCAATATGTAACATGCAACGTTTAATGTAATAAAAGATTATACATTTGATGCATACTGCAACTAATGTTTATCACGATCAGATAGCATTGCTTTGCTTGCTTTCTGGAAGTCTGAAGAGTTCAAATCCATTAAAGATCCAAGCAAATTCCCTAAGTAAAAAGCTTGGATTTTTTTTAGCGACGAGGACTTGCTATACGGATTTGTAACAGCTATGGAGGCAAGGAATTCAGAGCAGTGATGGCAGGAGTAACTGCCTTCCTGTACTCTTGCTTTTTAATCTTTACCTTCTTCACTCTCTCCTTGTACATATATATTTTCAATCGAAATAGAGCCCGTTCGTCGATCCTCTCATATTATAACCTCGTCTCTCGTTGGAGTGCGCATTCAAGTTAACGTTTGGCATGGCGACGGAGATTCTGAGCAACTGAGTTCTTAAAATCAAGCGTTGCAAACAGCTTGTGAAAGATAAGGAAGAAATGCAACGATGATGCCGAAAAGGAGCGAACGCTTGCGGAAAACAAGTGCATTCTGGTTTTACTCTTAATTCAAATTAGCTGTAGCTGAATTGATATTTTCGTCTTTTCCATTTTCGTCCTGATTAGGGTTCGAGTTTACTCAAGACCTGAAGAAACAATTTTGTGATATTTAGGTTACTGTGTTATATCTTTTTAGCCTTGGTTGAAACACCATTTGTTTGAATTTGCTAAATTTGAATTTACTTTCCCAATCTAAAAATGACACAACTTGGCATCCAAAATTTAACAAATTCTTCAGTCATCTTATAGAGAAATATTGAGGAAAATTACTATCGATTTCGCTTGTATATTAAAATGCAGGATTTGTTTCAAATGTGCTATTTAACGGTTGCTCTTGAACTATGTATTACAATCAAATATAACATTGCTTAAGAAACTCAGTAAAATAATGATGGCAGGAGCCATCATTAAACCAGGGCCAAACCTTAAGCTAGGGATGTCTTCAAGCCACATGACCCATATCAGGTCCAGTGGGCCCCGCTTGATCCCACATCGATCCTACAGTACTACTTCTAGGACATCATCACAAACCAGAGGCCCACAGACGAGCCGATGATCTCAAGAATGAACTTTTTGTCAATGGTTTTTTTGTATACCGGATCGTTTAGTATGCAATGATTAGGATAAATAAACTATGAACAAAAACCAGATTAGTATTTTGATAGACAGAAGAAAGCATAAACGAGTCATATTTTTGCATCAAAAACTAAGAGAAAAAAAGGGTAATTTACTAGGTGTGACGAGGCCATGAGAGAATGACTGATTCCCTCTAACATTCTTTGCTATTATCTTGCAAAACCAAATTGAACAACACATCAAATACTTATATAACTAATCCACGGCTGAGGGCTTCAGCTTACTTGGTGATGCTTTGGTCGTATCTAAGCATCCTCTTGTTGACTCATATACTAAGCAGCAACACAAGCTCCACATATGAAACCCCTGCAATTTAAAATAAAGACAAGTATCACGTACATTCTTTGTGCCAGTGAAGAACGAAGGCCCGTAGATCCTCTTTTTCTTTCCTTTTTATTCACCGAGATGTTAGAATTTAGATCAGCAGATACCGAATGGGATTATAGTAGTTTAGGGAAATCAATCCCTTTTGGCTTCAGCTTCGATTTTTGAATGAAATTGCTCTTTGGTTGGTAACACCTTATTACATATTAACAACTTAACATTACATATCCAAGTTCACCGTATGGGAACTTGCAGGGGGGCAATTATGTGGCAAAGTATTGTATTTTGAATCATATATGTTAAGTAGGCCTAAATCATCATTCTTCATCACCTATCCCAAGAAGGGCCCTTTTCGAGGACAAAACAACATATGATGAATTAACATAGTTTTTGAATAGAACATTGTACGCCCAAAATAAACAATAAATTGGGTGGAGGAAGCTACACCTCGGAATTTGACAGAACCCAAGCCAAAATGACAATTCTAGTCTTCTGATTTTCATCATTAATAATGCAGTTGAAGTATCTATTGCCCTAAAATTGGGCTAC
>JAOVVI020003468.1:0-19038 GCA_028571085.2 Nepenthes alata | reverse complement strand
CTTGTTTTCGTCAGTGAGTCTTATTATAAGATGCATCAGAGTTGTCAGCATCCGATGAGTGAGGTCCTATTTTTAAAGTGACAACTCAATTTGTAAAATCTAAATTTATCTTACGAGTAGGGGCCAAGTTAGTTTGAATGGCAATTATGTGGTTTTGTAATTGTTGATTGGAAGTTAATTGAGCTAACTGTTGATTTAGAATTTTAAATTGGTTAAAATCTATGATTAGGTCAGAGGTGTTATGGAAAATAATGTGACCACTGCACAAGTGCATGCAACACCAATATGACTAACAAGATTGAGATCAATAACCAATTAAGGCATTCCAAGCCGATATAAATTTATTTTTTTATGAGATTTCGTATAGTTTAGATCATGCAAGCAAGTATTGCTAATCTATTAAAATATTAAAGTAGGAATTAAGTGCAATGCGATTGTGTTCATTATAAAGGTAGGAGGATGTGAAAGGAATGAATATCTTTTTTTTAATGGCATATCCGGATAAAATTAAATATTATTAAAGAAAAGCAAAAATATGCTACCCAAAATAAAATGAAACAAACGTATCCGAATGCAATAGACGAATCGAACTATTTGGATAACGTGGCTGTAAACTGTCTACTACCTTATTTCTTTCTTCTTTTTTCTGCCACCTTTTTTTGCTCTCTTTTTTCTATTTTTTTGCTCTCTTTTTTCTGTTTTTTGGCTCCTTTTTTTGTCCTTTTTGTTTTGTTGCTTTTTTGTTTTTCTTTTTTTATTTTTTATTTTTTATTTTGTTAACCTCACTCGGACCTCAAAGCCCCCACACACATGCGAATGCTCAAGCGGCAATGGCGACGGCGATGAAGGCAACATTGTATCCGAAGATGAGAATGTTGGCGACAAAGACGAAGAAGACAATGACGAGGACAAAGACAGATATAAAGAAGATGAAGACGAAGAATCGGCACAACTTGATTCGTGACTTCTCCATTCATTATTTATTTTTCTCTCTCCCCGAAGAAAGGTGGCGGCTAGGGTTTGGTGGGGGTGCGGCACAGGCAGCCGATTTAGGGCTTGATTGTGATTTGTCAGTTTAGGGTTTGGCGGTGGTATAACTTGTGCATTGGGCCTTCGGGTGAGGGGTTGATTAGGGTTTTGGGTGAATGGTCGATTAGGGTTGTCTGGTGGTTTGAATGGGTGTGTTGGGAGTGATTTGGCTTGGCGGTGACCGAAGAGGTGGTGGTTGTGGTGGTCGATAGGCGATGTGGAAGATTTGAAGGGGTGGAAGACGATGTACAACGCTTGTGGTGAGGGAGGCTATCGATAGTGCTCTCCTGCCTCTAGCTACTGCTGCTTTGTTGACTGCAGCTGCTGCGTTGTGCCTCTTCTTTTTTGTTTTCACAATTTTTTTTCGAAACTCTCTCTCTCTCTCTCTCTCTTTCCAACAACAATATATATATATTTTTGCTTTGTTGTTGAGTGCTCTTTACAAAATCACTCTTTTTTTTCTTTTACAATATAAAGAGTAGGCAGAATTGGCTGAGATTTTGCTTGCCAGAAGAGGGCTAAACTATTTGTTGCTGTGTGGCGGTGGGCAGTCGCAGTGACAAGACTGTTGTTGGAGGTGGTATTGGGGTTGGTGGCCGTGGATTGGGGGAGTTGGTGATGGCACTAATGGTGTTGGTTGCATGAGAAGACAGTATAGGAAAATAGATAATTAGTTTCTGATACTAAATTTGATATAGGGAAGGGGAAAAAAGTAAGGGAGGGGAAGGAGTACAGAATGAAGAGGAACAGAGGGAGAATAGAGATCAGAGAGAGGAGTAAAGACCAGAAAGAGAGGAGACCAAGAGGGAGAGGTGAAGGAAAGTATAATCACTCAACTTCATTCAATTCATCAACACCAAACCAAATAATAGAGTTAGGGTCCTTATGTAGAAGGCCCTATTCCTAAGAAACAAAATCAAATCTAAGAACTTCTAATTTGGAAATAATATAAAATGAAAATAAAATATCTTCTAAGTGAAAAGAAAATCAAATCTAGTTTGCAAATAAAATCAATGCTACTTTGGAAATCAAATCAAATCACTAAATCGAATCTCTGTATCCATTTGGAAATAAAATCAAATCACATATCTGCATTCATGATGACAGCATCATCATGCCTTTCTTGTGGGCCTCTTCATTGGATGAATGGAACGAGGGATTGCTGCAAGTAAACACTTATTGATGAGAAACTGAAGCAGTTAGTGGATCAGTGCCCTCAAAGTGTTGCTCAGACAAGTGGAATCTGAATAACATGAGAACATACTGTGGAACTTAGCAGGTTTCGCATCATTTCATTTTCTTCTTATCGGGTCCTGTTAGCAGGTTCCTTTAATACATTTGTTGAGGGTGTTTTGCACCTTTTCTAGGACATGAATGACATATTAGTATTTTATCCATTGTACATGGTGTGCACAGAAGTTAAGGTGGATTGTGCTTTTGTATTTAATTTCATCCTTAAACTGTGCCATAAGGACACCCATTGTAGCAGTTTTCCTTTCTGAGTTTAAAAATGGTAAATGATTCTGTTATCCTCCTAGTTTCTAGACTGCCACTTGTCAAAAGAGAAGGAGAAAAAGGACATGACTGAGCTTTCGTCAATGTAAACTCCAAAGCACCAGAATCCTTCCATTTAAGGACTTAACCAAATAGGTATTCATCGACCTTTCTACTATAAGGGTGCTTGCAATTCTTAGATACTCCATCAAAGTTTGCAGATGATATCCTAAAGTTTGCTTGTAGTTGCATTTGTGAACACCTTCTATCAATTGCTAGATGTTGATGTTTGATATTGCTTGGTTTTAGCACTTAGTGTGGGGCATGATATTCAAAACCTGTTTATTACAAACTCATAACTGTCATAGATAAGAAAGCCAGATAACAAAAAAATATCACTAGCTGTAAACTTGTGATTTTGCGACAGAGATGATATATCAAAAATGTATTTTGTGTTGCTAGTGGACAATAGCTGCATTACTAGAAGTATTTTTGGTTTATAATAGCTGGGCTACAAGAAGTTGTTTTGGTTTATTTATTTTCTTCTTCGTATAATTAGTATTGCCAAGATATATATAAGATTTTTCAAAAAACATTTTGCAGGAAGTCCATGCACCTATTCTTGCTCTTTGGGGAGTTAAAGTCGTTGTCCTTGCTGTCTTCTCTGGTTTCACTTTAGTCAGCATTGTAAGTTGCTCCATATATATATATATATTTATTTATTGGATTCAAATTATATATGTTATGTTATTTATTTGTACATGTGATCATTAGCCATTTGGCGTTCTATTAATCTTTTAGGCATTGTGCACGAGGATTCAAGCTGGCTTAGAGCAAAAGATAGCTCTTCCACGGGACTCGTATCTTCAGGTTTGTCTTTGCAGATCTTATTACTTCTTGTTTTTGTTCTATTGTGGCCCACTTTGAGATTCTTTTATTTCCTTACTTGTTAACCTATATCTGCCACAGGGATATTTTAATAACATCTCAGAATATCTCAGAGTTGGACCCCCTTTATATTTTGTTGTAAAGGATTATAACTACAGGTAGTTTCCTTGATATTACTTTTTCTTGCCTTTCATCAAGCCATTTACTTGTTACCTTCTAATTTTATTCCATTGCCAGTTCCAGTTCAATTCTTTGGATTAGAAAAAAGCACAAAAAAGAAAATTTTACGCAGTTTCACATGAAAAAATAGAGTGCTCTCTTAGCAAAATTTACAAACTAGAACTCAACATCATTTATTTTACACACTGCTGCCCAAAAACAAGCTTAATTATGGCACTTCAGCTTTCTTTTGGTTATTCTTTGTTGGAATTAGAAATGAACCATTTTATGTAATTGGAAGAATGCCTAAACAAGCAGGATTGTGTTTGGCTGGAATAACATTCAAGCCTAATTGCTTCATAAATGCCAGTGAACTGCTAGATCCTAACTGGCACTTTGCCATGTGCCTGTTGCTCTTTAAAAATCTTGTGTTTCTGTTGACATTGGACAAGAGATTACATACTTGGAACTTGTTAACCATTGGA
This sequence comes from Nepenthes alata, assembly GCA_028571085.2. Classification (NCBI taxonomy): domain Eukaryota; kingdom Viridiplantae; phylum Streptophyta; class Magnoliopsida; order Caryophyllales; family Nepenthaceae; genus Nepenthes; species Nepenthes alata. The sequence goes on along the minus strand of JAOVVI020003468.1, from coordinate 14,983 downwards.
ATAGCTGGGGATTGTTGATTGATTGTCCAGAAAGATTATTGCCAATATGTAGAAGGGAGGAAGCATCATGCTTCCACACCATACTACATATTATTATGAGTTTGCTTGTACTTAAATGACCAGGAAATCAAATAAAGACTCGGGGGGGCAAGAGTGCGGCTGCTGAATTGTGAAATACAATTATTATCTTATACATTTCTTTAAAAAATAGAAAAAAGTATAATGAAGAGGAAAGGAAAAAGAGGCAAGGCATTTATGCAAATTACCACAAATTAGTAGTGCAATGGTAATGTATGAATCTTTGCTTTTTTATTTTGCCAAAGTTACTGCTAGGAAGATTCCAAATAAAGGTGCCATTTTCTGTTGCAAATTGCAATATAAGAGAGTATTGGCTTTGGTCCTAAGCAGAAGAATTTCGGCAGACATATCATTATTTGTGGCCATCAAGTGTGATTAACGGACTGCTGAAGCATTCTAATTCATTAACATGATAAATTATGTGTTAATTTTTTGTAGTTTGCTTCTTTTTGTGGCATTTGTTAATCTATTACCTCACATAATTCCAAATTTGCAATGTTGATACATCTGACTTTGAATGATCAAACTCAGCTCAGAATCGAGGCACACAAATCTGTTATGTTCCATCAGCAAGTGTGACGCAAACTCCCTTCTGAATGAGGTAATTAGAGAGAGAACTTTTTGGCAAATGATTTAATTTTTCTGCACTGCTTAGCTAGACAGTATGTCAATATCAAGAATCCTGTCTACAATGTGCCTCGCGTATTCCATTCTGTAGTCATGGAAGGTTCAATGCATCTGAATAAACCATACACTGTCTCCAATTCACCATCCTTACTTTCATATCCATTTCGTTTTACCTGATTAACTTTGTTGATGGAGGCACAGTTCTGAGCAGTGTGCTTGCAATATAATTCATTAGAGCTTCTTAACAGTTTCTAATATATATAACACACTCTCTAAGTGTAACAATAAACATTGTTTGCTTCTAGAGTAGCTGAATATGCCGTATGTTGGCATGCTTTAACTTTCTATGATATGCTTGCCATTTGAGTTCATATCAAAATATCAGTTCTTTCCACTGAATTCATTGACAAGACACTTAGGAAGCTAATACGTTCAGATGACAGAGGATTTTATCGAAAAAGGAAATGCTTACCACTTTTGAAATATAAATTTGATGTTGTTAGAATCTGGGAACTCCAAATATTAGATTCAGATGTGTGCTCCTGTCGATGTTCAGTAGAGGCAGGCAGTGATTTTTGATTAATTTGGGACTGTCTCATCTAGTCATAAAAGCATAATGCGGAGTAGATGGTTGAGAGCAGTATTCTTTTTTGGTGTAGTACCTATGGGAAACTAGAACCACACTTTCCGTTTAAGTGCGCTTGATAAGTATTGCAACTGTAATTGATGGTGGATCAAGTTCATATTTCTGTTGTGAGAAACTAGTTATGGGGCTTTGACTCCCAAGATGGAACGTCTTAAGAAGTGGGGGTTGACTTGATCTCCAATGGAACTGCACATTGTGATTCTTCTGTTAAGCTCATGAAAAAATAGTTCTTGACATTTGGCATGATACGTTTCAGGACATTAAATCTGCACTTTCCTCTATACAATAACTCCCTAATTCAGGGTTTGCTACGCCAACCCTCTTCTGTGTTTTGCATGCTCAGCGTTTTGATATAGGTAGAATCATCTTATAAATAAGATGTTTTAATTTCAATGTCATATTCATTGGTGTCAGTAGTATCTGTAGGATGATAGTTTCAATAATTTTATGTATTTTCCTTTATTAAGATGATTTTAATTAATTGCAATTTATTATTATTGATTGTAGCTAGGATGTAAATTAGGAATTCGGTTGCTGTAATTAGGGAAGGAATTTGCTATTTAATGAGAAGGACCCTCAATTGGGGACATTTAGACAAATTGACATGGTATCAAAGCCACTTTTGAATCAATTGTGACTCTATTGGTTTCTGTTTTCTTTGGTTGTTGGTTTGTATGTGGTTTCCCACATGATAGTGGAAGGAGTCTACCTTTCTCACTTGTTTCAATTGATTTGTTGTGATACTTTCATTTTGATTGATTTTTTCGTGGATTATTTTGAGCATCTTCAATTATTTCGTGGAGTCATTTCAATTGATTCCTTCTTCTTGGAGTATCATATCTTTGAGTGTCTTAGATTTCTAGAAATCCATGTTCTCATGGTGATTTCGGTCCCTCATCTTTGAAACCTTCGATTTTTTTTTCTTCGTTCATTACCTTCCTCCTAGGGTTTTGATCGAAGGGTTCTCGGTTGTGGTTGTAATTTTTCATTGAAAGCATCTCATGTGATTTTCTTCTTCATAGCTCAGTATTTCTCTCTCAAAGTGCAGCATATTTCCTTAGTTAACCTAGAGGCTGAATTTGTGGTTTTGTGGGCTTTCTCTGTCTCTCTCACTAGACAAGTAGCAAAAGGCAACATTGTGGGCTTCCTTTTGCGGTTTTCTGGAGGAGTAATTACAGCAGCACATGCCTGTCTCTCCAGAATTACTCCAACAACACTGTGGGTTGTTTTTCATAGGAATATAATGGCAGCAAGTGCTTCTCTTGCCCTCCATGTGGTGTATTTTTAAAGATTGGTCTTTGAAGCTTCTGCCCTCCAATTTAATGTTGGGAGAAGATTCTATTGTTCATTTCAATGGAAAAAATTACTCCATCTAGGGGTTCTAATTTGAAATGTTTGAAAAGGGAAAAGAACTCTAGAGTCACTTAGATGTGTTATCTATAGCTCCACTGAGTTAAAAAAGTTCATTCAATGGGAAAGCTAAGATGCTCTCATTGTTTATTGGTTATCAGGATCTATTGAACCCATATAGTTAATAATCTTTGATCATTTACTACTACCAAAGAAATGTGGGATTATATGAAGCGAATTTATAACTAAGATAACAATACTTGTAAATTTCAACTGGAGTTAGAAATTGCAAATTATAAACAAGGTGATCTCTTAGCTGAACAGTTCTATGCTGGATTTTTTAATTTATTGAATGAATATGTTGGGATACTTCATTCTGAGGTGCTCAAGGTAGCTTTTACAACATTGCAAAAATTTCATGCATAGAGTTTAAGGGATCGGTTTATAATGAAATTGAGACAGGAATTTGAGACTTCATGAGTAAGTCTTCCTAATCACAATCTTGTTCCATCCCTTGATGTATGTTTAGGTGAATCTTTGCATGAAGAGTAATGTCTAACAACACAAATTAGCATAACACAAGACACAGTAGTTTTCATGCTGGTTAATTTGGCATATGTTGCTCTGGGGTACGGAAAGTTCAAGTCACAGGTACTATGCTATAGTTGTAAGGAGTATAAACGTATTGTAAACAATTATAGTAAGAAATTCTGCAATTATTGTAAAAAGAATCGGCATATCATTAAGGATTATCGCATTTGGCCTCAAAATAGACAAGCTCGGGCTTTCCACATTGATATCCAATCCACTTCGATTGCCATCTAGACCCTTCCTCTCAATAATTAGCCATCCAATGCTCATTTATCTTTGCTCACTCCCGAAATGGTATAATAAATGATTATTTTTGCTTTCTCTACCCTAGCACTGCAAGGTAAGCAAACATTACTCACTTCTTGATTGATTGACTCAGCTGCTTCAAATCATATGATGGGTAGTATAGATGCATTATAAATGATTGTTTATGCTTTTTTCACACTAGGGTTTCAAGGTAAGAAAAAATTACTCACTTCTTCTTTATTGATTGACTTAGCTGCCTCGAATCATATGACGGGTACTATAGATGTTGTATATTGTATTCGTAAGTATGATTGTGGGAAACATATTTAGGTAGCTAATGACAATTTTCTTTGCATCACATATTTAGGTTGGAAATTTGAGGTCCTACTTTGGTAATGTTTTTATATTTCTAGAATTATCTATGAGTTTAATTTCTATTGGATAGTTTGTTGATAATTATTGTGAAATTTATTTTAATCGTAATAATTATCTTGTGCAAGATCAAGCGTTAAGGAAGGTAATCGCGAAGGCCCCTAAAGTGGGATGCCTATTTCCTCTATAACTTCCTCTTTCTATTATGTTTCTTTAGCTTTGTACTACTGTTATTGCTTATTGTAATATTTGGCATAAACAATTGAGACATCATTACCCTAGTATTTTGACTTATCTTATGAAACATGATCATTTGAAAAATAAAGATTTATTTTCATTATTTTATATGGTATTTGATTATGGAAGTCATAAACTTTGTAAAAAGTAAAAATTTACCTTTTCTTTTATATGGAAGTCATGTTTCTACAAGTTTTGAGATTGTTCATTATATGGGTTATGAGTTTAGTAATTTCTCATGCTCGCTACAAGTATTTTGTGACGTTCATTGGTAATTATAGATGTTTTACTTTAATATATTTTCTTCACACAAAAGGTGAGGTTCTTTTGGTCTTTTAAAATTTTGTTGTTTATGTTGAAACACAATTTTTGACACATATTAAAATATTATGCTTAGATTCTAACGGAATAAATGTCAAATAACTTTCAGACTTATCTAACAATAATAGGCATATTTTTCCAACGTCCCTGTCTTTACATTCCACAACAAAATGGGGTCGTCGAGCATAAAAACAGCCTTCTTTTGGATGTTATTTGTATCTTGTTAACCGAATCATCTTACCTACTAAATTCTAGGTAGATGCCTTATCTATGACTCTTTATTTGATTAATTGTTTACCATCATAAATTTTACATTATGTTCTCGGTATTATCATTTGTTTAGAGCTGTTCCAGAGTATCATTCTCTTCATACATCTGGTTGCATTTTCTTTGTCTACTTACCACCAATTGAACGGCATAAGCTTATAGTTCAAGCTCCCAAGTGCACATTTCTGCCCACAAAGGATTTGTTTTGATGTAGATGCAAACAATTTTCATATTTTGTGTCACGTGGTTTTTTTTGAAAATTAAGCTTCTAGTCTCGAGTCATTCACATACTACTTCAGCCATCCTTTCGACTTTTGATGACATGTGCTCTATTAACCAATTTAAGCCCAACATTATGTATCAAATAATTCATTTATGACCTCTTTTCGATTGTGGAGCATTGTTTGATTGCACAACACCTGCACCTCGTTGGTCAACTCAAATTACGTGTTCTCCTGATAGGCATAGCTTTCTCATACTTCTCATCAAACTACTTTGGATACTACTCTTATACTTTTATCTCATTCTCAAGCTTTTATTCAAAAAGTGTTGGCAACAAGTTATGCAATACGAGCTTTGGGTTCTTCAAGTTAACCATACTTGGGATATTGTACTGTGTCTCTTTGGAGCCTAGCCTATCGGATGCAAATGTGTTTATCGTTCTATTGAGATATTTTAAGCATGATTTGTGGGAATTGGCAATCGTCAGAAATATGATCTTGATTATAAAGAGACTTTTGTGCCAATGACGAAAATGATTATTGTGTGTACTATTGTGACTATTGCCACTTCAAATGAATGGCCTATTTGATAAATGGATGTTAATAATGCATTCTTACGCGGGGATCTCAAGGAAGAAATATACATGACTTCTCCCCGTATGTTCACTCATTACTCGTATGAGGTTTGTAAGCTAAAATGTTCATTGTATGGCTTAAAACAGGCCCTACAAGTACGGTTTGACAAATATCGTTCCACTCTTCTTGATTTCAATTCTACTAAAAGTCAGTTTGATTCCTCGCTTTTTCTTTGAAAGACCACTATTGGAGTCATTATATTTCTTTTATATGTGGATAATATTATTATAATTGGATCTGACCCCAGTTAATTGAGTAATTACAATTACACCTTAGGACTTCTTTTATATGAAAGATTGTGGTTTATTGCAGTAAAGTCATACTCTTGAGATACAATTTACTTCTATTGGCACTTTGTCACACTAACACAAGTACATCTAGGAGATTATTAATTTGGTCGATCTTTAAGATAGAAACTCATTTCTTATACCTATGGTATTAATTAAAGGTTTCGAGAAGAGAAAGAAGACTTACTATCTGATTCATTTATATATCGGCAGTTAGTAGAAAGTTTGAATTACTTGGTCTGATATCTCTTTTGCTGTCCAATAAGTGAGTTTATGTAGGAACCTAGACATGCTTAATAGTAGTAAAATTTATTGTTCCATACCTAAAGGGTACATTTGGTTAAGGATTATTCTTTCCGAGTCAGAATTCTCTCATGTTGATGGGATTTAGTGATTCTAATTTGGTTGGTTGTGTGAATACTCATTGATCGGTTATTAGCTGGTGCATGTTTTTTAGTAATGCTCATGTTTTTGGAAGAGTAAGAAGTATGCTTGGTTATCGAAATCATCCACTGAGTTTAAGTATTATGCCATGTTTTTGGTTTGTTCGGAGATTGTATGTTTAAGAGGCTTGTTGGGGGAAGTTGGCATTCCATTGTTTAATCCTACATCTCTTTATACTGACAAAGTCAGTGCTATTTAGTTTTTACTAATTTGGTTCTTCATGAGCGTATAAAGTATATTGAAGTAAATTGTCATTATATTCACATGTGATAACTTATCCTCTCATCTCTACTCATCTTCAAATGGTGGACATTTCTACTAAGACTATCACAACAACAATGTCAATTTATGATTGACAAATTAATACCTTTTGATTAGCCAATATCAATTTGAGAGGGATGTTAGCAAGATCCATAGGATGATAGTTACCATAATTGTATATGTTTTTTTTATTAAAATGATTTTAATTGATTGTAATTTGTTATAATTGATTGTAATTAGGATGCAAATTAAGAATTTAATTGTTGTAATCAGGGATAGAATTTGCTATTTAGTGAGAAGCAAACCCTCAATTGAGGGATATAGGTAGAATGATCTTTTAAAGAAAGATGTTTTAATTTCAATGTCCTATTTACTGGGATGTGCTGCATGTGCCTATATAGTGTCCTTGTTAGAGCATTTGCATTTGTTGCTTTTACAAAATTGATGCATTCTTAATGAACCTTGGGAGGTTATGTTGCCTGTTAACATCTGCCTTTAACTGTGATATGACATCATTCTTTTGTTTACTCTATTCTTCACTTTACTCTTTGCTGGTTCTTATATATTGCAGCCGTGGTCTTTTGTTTAAATTATTAACTAATCCATCACTTCATCCTTTGGCAGATATCAAAGGAATCCTTAACACCAGAGTCGAGTTACATTGCTAAGCCAGCTGCCTCGTGGCTTGATGACTTTCTTGTATGGTTATCACCCGAAGCTTTTGGTTGCTGTCGGAAGTTTATAAATGGTAGTTATTGCCCTCCTGATGATCAGGTTGGTTCAGCCTCTTTTTGTAAGAGTTTGTGAGATATCATGTGTTATTACGTTGACCAGTCTTGCCATCTTAGAACAAGAATCGTAATTTGACCTCAAATCGTTTACCTTCTAATCAACTCCATCCTTTTCCTTCCTTTTGACTATTTTATCCTCTTTAAAATAATGTCTGTTCTCAGAATTATCATTATTACCCCAAATATTGGTCCGTTATTAGCTTTGGCTTGTGTTGCTATTATAGATGAAAATATTGATATCAGTGTCTGTCGTGGCCTTATTGGTATTTGGTGACATGTACCGGATGTACCGGACATAATTGCTTTATGAATCGGAACTTGAGGGAAAACATTGAACTATATATCAGAAAATATGGGATGTATTGGCCAATATCTCATGATATACTGCCAATACGTTGACGTCTTGTGATTTTGTCACGATATTGAAAAATATCAATACAGGGGGTCCTTTACAATATGCATCAGCTTATATTTCATTCCATAGTTACTATTTGTTATTTGGTATGAATTTTGCTTTGATATGAGGTTTGTGTTATTGCTGATATATATTTTTTTTTTCTAAAAAAAGACAAATCAGCTACCCATCTTATGTCACTGTGCTACATCTTGCTTTCCAGTGAGTTATTAATTTTGATTCATTTTTCTCTTCAGCCTCCTTGCTGCATACCTGAGGAAGGTCCTTGTGGATTTGGGGGTTTGTGCAGCGAGTGTACCACTGTAACGTTCCTATGCTCTGAATAGTTTTGGGCAACGAATTTTCATATCAACATTTTTTTATTCAGTAACCACATGAAGTTTTTTGAAACTAAATTGTTGCTTCCAGTGCTTTCGCCACTCAGACTTGGATTACAATCGTCCATCAACTGTGCAATTTAGAGAAAAGCTTCCTTGGTTTCTTAATGCATTGCCATCTGCCGATTGTGCTAAGGGGGGTCATGGAGCCTACACTAAAAGCTTGGATTTGAATGGTCCGTGAAATATCTTCTTTGTGCTTGTGTGGCATGCTTCTCGTTTCTGTGACATTGTAGCATGATATTCAAAGCTTGTGATTGTGGTAGGATATTCTTATGAGAATGTGATGACACCCATCTTCAGGTTATGAGACTGGAGTCATACGAGCATCTGAGTTTCGCACATACCACACTCCACTTAACAAACAAGTATGTTGACATTTGTAGCAACCATGGATGAATATGTCAGTATCAGTATTAGTATCAATTGTATTGGATGATATGTAATGATATCAGACATATCTTGTGTATCGGAACCTAATGGGTGGCAAATATTGATTGATATGTCAAAAGTATCGGTAGATATTTTGAGTATCGGCCGTTTTGTCGGGGTATATTTCCTATACAATAGCATATCATGATTTTGTCACGCTTGATACCAATATTTTATTTCATGGTAGCTACTAATAGGGAATGCATGCATAACTGTGTTGTTTGATCCACTTGTTTGTCATAGGGGGATTACGTTAATGCCATGCGTGCTGCCAGAGAGTTCAGTTCAAGAGTTTCTGATTCTTTGAAGGTACTGATTCTGCATAATTCCCAAACGCATGCATTTCTGTTTTTATTTTTTATTTTTTTTGCTTCAGGACAGGAGGTAACCACCCCTACTGGTATAAATTAACAACAATTAAGTTCGATCTATTGATGATTATTGTATCTTTCATTTGAGGTATAATTATGTTATGTATTTTCTAGTCCCTGTACCATGGGTATGTCATAATTGAATTACTTTCTGGCTGCAGATAGATATCTTCCCATATTCAGTGTTCTATATTTTCTTTGAGCAATATTTGGACATATGGAGGACTGCGTTGGTCAGCATTGCCATTGCACTTGGTTAGTGCTTCCTCCAACTATATTGATACTCCTTGAAAATAAACATGCTTTGAGTTGCCTTAATGTTTTGGGATGCATTTGTTTTATACATGCTTAGTCTTAGAACAGATGTAGGTACCTGAGTATTTTACATGTCTCACACTAGTAAACTGAGACACACGACACTCTCCTGGGGCTAGACTGTGGGTGTTTGGCATGTATCGAATACTGACCCACTCCAACACATGTCGAGTACGTTTTGACATGTCCCCAAATTTTTTTTTGAAAAAAAAAATTGTCACATTCTAACTCATTCAAATACATTTTAGACATGTTTAGACACATTTGGGACATATTTGGACATATTTGGTACTCATTTTGGACAAGTTTTATTAAGATAGTTTTTTTAAAATATTTTGCATATTTTGGCAATTATAATGTGCAAAATAGTAAAGGTAAAATATAGATGTTGATTTTATAAAGCATTTACTAGAACTATAATTAGCTTGTTGAAGATATTATAATATAATTTATATATGTTTATTCAATTGTGTACTTTCATATGATTTTTTTGGGTGAAGAAATAAGAAATATGTATGTTTATTACTAATTTAGTATAAAAAGTGCTGTTCATCAATTAGAAAAATAATGAACTATTATTTAAATTAACATGTCCCCAACATATTGTATCGTTATTTCTAGAAAAATAGCAAATCAGCATATCTTTGTCGTGTTATGGCCGTGTTCTATGCCAGTATATGTGCTTCTTAGCTTGTAACCAATTGAATCCATGAGTTGCCCCACTGGGTTTCTAGTTTCCTTGGCAAATAACAATGTTATGTAAGTTTTTTCCTTCTTCAAACCAAAATAGAGAGTAAATAAAACACACGTCTTTTTGTCAGAATACATGATGCTGATGTTTTTTTTCTTTGAGGCGAATCAATGGATTTCAGTTCCCACAATTGAAATTTCTCATCTTTCGAGTGAACTTGAGTCTGCTGTACTGTATGTGGCAGCGGTTTCGTGTTTCACATTTAACGGTCCTACTATATGTAGGCGAATCAATTTATTTCTTATTCTCTTTTTTCTTGTTGAGAAGTGGCATGGGAAATATATTCAAGGAGTGTAAAGTTGACTGACTCTAAATATAATCTTTTGTTACTAGGAATGAAAGCTGTTGATCTGATACTTATTAATCACCCAACCCTGCCCTGCCCCCAACAAAAAAACTGTGCATGCAAAGAAAAAAGAACAAAAAAAAAAAGGGAAGAAAGGCAAGAAGGCTTCAATTCCTCCTCTCGGGCAAATCTTGTCTTCCTTTCTGACCTTTGATTTCTGTTGAGATCTTATATTGTGGATGCATCTATGCTTATTGCCAGAAGAGCTGCAAAATTGCAGTTTTTTAAGTTTAAGTAATGTGGAGTTATATCTGTAACTCAGCTACTTAAATGTTTGTTTCATTGTCAACATACAGTTGTCTCATCTTCTTGATGTTACAGGTGCAGTATTCCTAGTGTGCTTGGTTATTACATCCAGGTTTTTATCCTAACCCTTGTAGACTTGATCAAAATCAGATTGCTAGACTGGCCCGGCCTGCATAATTTAAAACTTTATAGGCTTTGGTCAATGTATATGAGTATTATGGATGGATATAGTCAAAAAATTAGACTCGATTAATTTTTTTAGTCGGACACAACCACGGGTGAAAGTATTGTCTGGCCCGAACTAGTCCAGATCATGAATTTTATTGTACACATTTTTTATTTCAAATAAATACTCAGTTTAAAAATTATTATTATATATTATTTTTTATCAAAATATATATACTTAGATAATATTACAATCTAAATATTATAATTGTTCAAATACTTTATACTTTTTGGGTATTTTTTATTTCAATATCTGTTTTTAAATTAAAATACTTTAAATAAAAAATGTTCATGGATAAGCTTGAACAAGCCTGGTTTGGATTATGGACGGGTATTATTTTGGTTTTTGACCTGAGTGATTGAGCCTTGTCAAATCCTGCCTAACTTAGTAGTCACAAATTTTCTTATAAACCCGCCCATGTCCGGCCTAAAATTGGTTTTGACTAGGTCTAAGCCCTCGGTTCCGTTCCGCCTTATGTCTACCTGCCGAAAGTGGTTATTAATAAAAGTGAAGTGGCCATCATTTATTGTTTAATGCTTCAAAATATTTCATCCTTCATTGCAATGTTGTGCTTATTGCAGCTTATGGACTTCAGCAATAATTTTAATTGTTCTAGCAATGATTTTGGTAGATCTTATGGTATATTTCTTCCTCCAAATACTAAATTTTCTTTTCCTTGGTACTCTTTTCTAAGTACATGATCGGTTGTTCACCATTCCATCAAAAAAAAAAGAAAAACGAAATGGTTCACTCATTGAAAAAGTGGGTCATAATGGAATACTGCAGGGTGTAATGGCCATTTTGGGCATCCAATTGAACTCAGTCTCTCTTGTGAACCTGATAATGTCGATGGGAATTGCTGTGGAGTTCTGCGTGCATATAACACATGCCTTTTCGGTAAGTAATAAATGTAATTTCGTTTAAGTCTTCATATTTGTTAAAGCCTTCAACTCGAATAAATTTGCTAGGTGTGAAGAGGTTTGGCCCACAACATTCCCTATACTACAAAATAAGATATGTGAGATGCTGGGATTTTCCAACTAATGCGTGTCCCTTGTCCCTCTTTGGGTGCTTGAATTTTGATTAATATGAGGGTCAGATGGAATGAAATATTTTCCTTTTCCCGACAGCTACAATATTGCAATACCTTGCGTTGCTGATTTTTCGGATTACATTTTGAATATCATTTTGATAAACTCGATCTATTGTGATATATTGGTCAATGTTTGTCTCATAGGTTCTAGTTTGCAAAAAAAAAAAAACAATTTGAGTCCGAAATGACCGATGCCTTCATCTATACTACAATAGCAATGTGGATATTATTTAACAGAGTTTGCCCATTTGCTGCAGGTAAGCTATGGGGATAGGAACCAACGAGCAAAGGTGGCTCTTGGCACCATGGGGGCTTCTGTTTTCAGGTGAAGTGCTATTTCATTGCTTCTTTTTTCTTCTTTTTTTTTCCTGCATGAACCTTGGTGTAATGGTGAAGGTCTCTGAGTTAAAACCATAGAAACACGTTTTTGTTTTCAATAAAGTTGTAAAGTTATATACATCTAACCTTTAAAAATAGCTTAACGCAGGAAGACTTGTGCAGTGGGCCACCCTTTTTCTTGACTTTGGTAAATTGACCTTTGGAATTAAATAAATTCAGACAATAGATATGTGCATGCAATTGAAAAATCAGCTGTGTTTTAAAGTTTGTTTGGATTTAGAAAAGTATAAAAAAATGAAAAGAAAATTATATGAGACTACATTTTATGTTTGAATTGCATGGGAAATTACAACGAATTAATATGATGAAAAACGTATATTGGAATATTTAAGTTTGAGGGAAGTGTTTTGTTATTACTATTTTCTCATTAATTTTTTTTTTTTCAAACTTTCATGGATTCAAACAAACCCCATAGTATATCAACATGTCTTATGCAGCTGATACTTTCATAGTTGTATACATAAGAATAAACTGAAAAAAGGGAAAAGAACCGAGTGAACCATAAAAGGGCCTGACAGGAGCGGAGAGAACGGGGAGGAGAGCAGTAATGAGCAGTGCTGGAAGGAAAAAAATAGCTTTCATTCAGAATTTCAAAAAAAAAAAAAAAGAACCCTTCATTTTTCTTTTTCCCTGCTATATTCCCGGCATCTCTCTTTTTAATTAAGGATTTTGGGTTGTTCTTTGGTATCTTCTTCCTTTGAGCACTGTGGGAACTAATTCATTGGCCATTATTTTTTTTTGTTAACTTCTGGCAGCGGGATTACACTCACAAAACTGGTGGGAGTTATTGTTCTCTGCTTTGCAAAATCCGAGATTTTTGTGGTCTGCATATCCTCCCTTGATTTGAGCTTGTGTACAAGTATACTCAAGGACGTGTGGGGTTTCTAAACGAAGTGTTTGTGTGTTTCACAGGTCTATTACTTCCAAATGTACTTGGCACTGGTTCTTATTGGTTTCCTCCACGGCCTTGTGTTTTTGCCGGTAAGCTCTATCCAATTCTCTTGTTAAAATTGGCTGCCTTTGAGGACTAAACATGACCGATTACTAGATTGCATGAGTCAAAACTGCAAAAGATATAGGATAGTTGATTAGATTATTGATATTGAAGGGCAGACATACTTGGAATGTTATACTGAGTGATTATTCAAAAATGCTTGATATGACTGACGATGATAAACACAATTCTAGTCCGACTAAAGTTACTGATAAAATTGAAACTGGTTGCAAGTCCACACATCTATCTAGAGAAAGACAATTATGACCCTTCTAAATAGCTTTCTTGTTGGGCATGCTTTTATAGCCGCTTAAAATATTCTGAGGTATCAACGGAATTTGACCCAATTCAAGCATGAGATGGCCTAGCTACAGATACTCTGGAAGCCAAAGCTAGTTGTGGCAAAAACCTTATTTGGCTCAGCCTAAGCTTTTAAAAAAAAGATAACCCAAATGCACAAAGACCCTGCTATATGCAGGGTCTAGGGGATGCTCGGACACTTTAAGCATATTATACACTGTCTTGTATTTTATTATTTAGAGGTTGTTTCCATATCCCAAAAATGTAACCATTATGACACGGCAACAATTATACATTTGCGCTAGGCCTTCCCTTCCATAGCGGCAAAAAATCAAACTATTTGGGCATGTGGGATCAAGTGATAGAGCTCAAGTTGTTCAAAATATATAATGAATGGTACAGCTCCACATAATAGGTGAAGCTATTGAGTTTTCCAACTTGTATTAGGATTAGTCAGTTCTATTTCTTGATGGGAGCAAGGGATATAACTCAGTAATGAAGTGTCACATTAGTGTAGTGAAAGTTATTGGTTCGAGTCTGATTATCTCTAAATCCAATGTTTCCAATGTTTCTGTTTTGACTTCCTCATATTAAAACAACCAATTATTAATAGAATTCCTTGTTAGCTCTACGAAATACTGGTTTGGCCCAGGACTTTTAAACATATTGTAAGCTAATCCCATGCTGAAGAATAACAAACCTGCAATGATAAGTGAAGCGGGAAGGCCTTCATCTTATGGTGGAAGCATTAGGTCTTTTTACGGTAATGGAACGGGACTCAGATGCTGCTCCATCTTTTTAACAACTCTCAACTACAGTTACTGTGATTTGCAGGTGCTATTGAGTTTGGTCGGACCGCCATCGAGACTCGTGTCCATTGATGAAATGCATGAAAATGAGTCATCCGGCTTGTCACAATTGAGCTAGATGTAGTAATGATCCACTTTTCTGAGAGAGGAGGGGGGGGGGGAGTACGCATCTTATGGGTTTGCCCATTAGCAGGAAAGTGAAAGAGAAGTCATCAGACCACGGAAAGGATTAAGGAACATTGTACCATTCCCGGAATTTAGTGGCTAATAGAGATTAATTTATCAAACTATGTAGGAAGTTTTATTATGCTTATTATGTGAAGATCAGTGTCAGGGGATATTGTTTAGCCATATTTGAGATATTATTAATATTATATCATCTTATTTATTTATATAAATAAATAAGTTCACATAAGAATAAATAAATAATAAACATCACATTATTGAAAGATGTAGCAAGGATTGTTGAAGGATGCTTTCCAGACGTTTTTCACCATGTTAATGTTTTTATCTTGCCTTGAGGTAACTGGAAAT
>JAOVVI020003466.1:5089-19039 GCA_028571085.2 Nepenthes alata | reverse complement strand
CCGTAACACCCTAAACCCGCGCCTGGCACTGTTCACCCGAATTAATTGGGACTTTTGCATAATTTTATTTTATTTTATTGAAATTTAATCATACTCAATTGTATATACTCAATTATATATTCCGAAAATATTATGTATGAACCATTTGTGAAGGAAATTGTGATCCGGAAGCTTTAAAATTGTGCATTGGCTTAATACGGTAAGAATTTCTATTTATTTCAAATTTTATGAAGTTCATGTAAGAAATATAAAAATTATATAACTATACGAAAGAAACACCACAATTTGATATGTATATGATCCGTTCTTCCGAAGTGTGAACTTTATGAAAGAAATTTGGTAGACTTTACCTTCAAAAATAACAAATTATGAAACCTGGACCACGAATTTATATTTTAGATGGTAGTATCCCCTCACATGTCATAAATATTACTATAAAAATTTAAGGATTATCCTGATCGTATATTGTAACAAGTAATATTCTTTGGCATGCCTTAGGATATTATTGTGGAAGAAAGAGAATTGTCTCTAGGCCACAGGGATATAGTGACATATGTGATATGGCCCTATATATCATATTAAAGGTATGCCACTCACAACGGGGTATTAAATTGCATGATTATGCACTTTACAATGTGTAGAAATAAATATATTTCTTTCCTCGTTCTTCTACACCGTTAGTTAGTAAAGCTTACCGGTCATAATCTAAAAAAATAATAAAATTTTTACTTATTTTTGAATTTAAAGTAAACATAAGTAAAACGAAAAAGATGAATATATTTTGAAAAGTGCATAAGATCATATCTCATATCTATATGCATACATACATATTGCTCATATTTCCTTCTCTGGTTTATTTAAATATATTATATATTATTCTTGATTATATTACACTTACTAAATATTTGGCTCACTCTTACTATTTTTTTCTTCTAGATGCGTACATCTTTATGCCTGATAAGACTGAATAGAGCTTAGGGGCTGAGCAGGTTGAACATCTCAACATGAAGAGCTTTTGGGACTTAGTTTAGTAATTTTGTACCTTTCTCATGTAGTATTTTGTATATTTTGAGATGGTTCCGTATATCGATATATGTGCATGATGATGATGTACACATAGTATAGTTTCTGCTATATCCGATGGATGTATGTATTTTTGTAAGTTTTTATGGTTAATTATAAATACCTAGTGACATCTTCTTTGAGCCAACGTCGTACCAATAATCATGACGTCGATACCACATGTTAAGAATTATGGCTTTTAGATCATGTATTGTGATATTGTGGCTATATTATGTATGTTATAAATAGTATTTACAGATTTTTGGATCTGGTCGACGATCATATTGCAGTCAAAACTCTATTGGATTTTTGGATTAAAATACGATACATCTGTTATGAACGCTGGAGCACGTATCAACATCACAAGATCCTTCGAGAATGAATTCAAAATCTAAGATAAAACAATATCATTACATCTCCTTCAAGTTTCAAACATTGGGTCTATTGGATCCACTAGTCCCTTGACATTTCCATCAACAAAGCCAAACCTATTTTTGGCGCTCGAAGTCGTAATCATAGATCTGCTCAAATACAAGTAGCTTTTATCTGTCAATGCGTGAGAAACCAGTTGAATGCCTAGATTACCTCCATGATGCAGAATAGAGGGGTTAGAAGAATCATCAATGTAATATGAACATAATGAACGGTTTTGATGATTATTAAAAATAAAGGAAAATCAGATTAGTAGAATTTGTTTTTTCATCTCTCATGACAGGAAAAATCAGCTCGTCTCTGATACCATATAGATAAAACTGAGATGATAGATTCGAATAACGAAAAACTTATATTTATCTAAATAAATAGTATTTTAATATATATGCAAAGATTCGAGTAGATCTGACCAAAATCGAGTAATTTGATCAGCTTTATCTTGCCAAATTAAACTTTTATAGAGTTTGGTCAAAGATATATTAATATTATAAGCAAATACAGTAAAAGAAATTAAGTTTTATTATTTTTTGACACAATATAATTATGGGTGAAAGTAACCAACTAGGGTTGACCCAATTTGAATTATAAATTTTCTATAAATATAATTTTTTTATTTTAAATAAATATTAAGTTTAAAATTTTAAATATTTTTATATAAAAATTTTTTTAATTAAACATATAGTTAGATAATATTTTAATTTACTTATTATAATTGTTAAAATATTTATATTTTTTACTTATTATTTATGTATCTTTAATCTAAGCTCAGTCTATGTCCTACTCAAATCTAATTTTGATAAAATCTATTTTGGGATAAGAATAAATAAAAAAATATATCAAAATAATAATTTATAAATAACTAACAAATCTATAGGTTTTTAGAAAATGGCTGGGGGGGGGGTATGTTTATTAGTAATAGGATAATTAAGTAATTCATATTTCAGAGACACCCATATATTTTCAAAAATTTCTCTAAAATTTGATGACATAGGATAAAATATAAATAAATTTATAAAAATTAATTTTATATTGTCAACAAAAATAAAATAATTGTCCTTCCCAAAAAGACAATAAGGGACCAAACATTTATGCCCCAGAAAGGGAAAAAAATTATTATTATGGGTTGAAAAAAAATATCCGAAAATATAAATAAAATTAGGGTTAGACGTACTTATTTCAATAAAAAAATTTAAAATATTTTTTTATGATCTGAGAAGGTGGCGGGGGGGGGGGATAGAGTAAAATTCAAGTAATTGAATCGGCAAGAAAAACAATTTAGATGATGCCAATTATGGATTAGTCTAATCCAACTTGTTCAGGCCTACGAAAAACCCAATCACATTCGGCCCCAAAGTTAAGCCCAAGTTAATATTGGGCTCAATTGTCTAGATTAACTCGTTGGGCCCAAATAGGAAAAGTGGGCCTAGCCCAGTGTATATCGGTAGAGAAGCTTGGAAAGAGGACAAATATATTAAAATTTTATTTTTTAATTGAATTCTTAACTATTCGGGGGAATATTTTTACTATTATTAAAATATTTTCCGCTAATTTTTTTTTACCTATTTATCTATATATTTTTTGTATGTGTCCATTTATATGGATAAATGGAAGGTATACATAAATAAATAAATATATATATATATAATTACACATATTCTATTTATTTTTAATCAATTTTTTATACATAGGAGATTCAATAATATTTAAATAATATTTTTTTAAAAAACTTAAAATGAGTCGCAATAGGAGATTCTATTTATTTTTTTATACATGTTCAAAATACTCTTATATTTCATCTATAATATTGTTTTCAACTTTCATTTTAATAATAATCTTATGATATACAATAAATTTAAGTTATATTTTAATTATATTTTGAGTTGTGTGACCTACACACATGACGTTTAAATTTAGTAGTAAATATTATCAATATAGATAATTTCAACTTATTTTAGTTTGAATACAACTAAATATTATTTTATTTGATCAAATAAAACAATTAATTTATTTCACAAAATAAATAACTTATAAAAAATGAAGGCCTTAATCAATCTGAAATAAAACTAAACTTTGATAATTTTAGTTTAGCAGGTCACATTAATTTACATAAATAAGAGGATCTTACTATTCTCCTTTTAACAAAAATTAAATCAAAAAATTTAAGATAATTTGGTTTAAATTGTTCTCATCAATTCAAATTTCCCATTAGAAAAAATAAGGAAATTTATAGGTTTGGGAAGTTTTTGAATGCTTTCAATTTTAAAATCAATAATTAATGCATAAATCTATCCCTTTTTTATATATATTAATCATTTACGTGCAAAATAGCATAAACAAGTTGAATTGAATTATAATTATTAGTATACTATAAAACCAAACAAAAAAGGACAATAATAATAATAATGTGTTTATTATATGAAAGGTATTGTTATTAATGAGCTTATCTATAACAAGGCCTATTAATGGAGCAAAGGCTGAATGAAAATCATTTCACGTGAGAGTTAGGAGTGTGCCGCCCTAAAATAAGTTGAAATCCTTTAAATAATGCCCCATGTCTCATTCCCATTGAAAAAATCAGTTGTAACCAACTGAAATAGATAAAGTAAATCGACTGTATTTATCAAATACGATTTTATAGTCAGTAAAAGAGGTTAAAATTACCCATCATATTATAAATACTCTCTTATTACCTTATAATGAAAAGAGAAAAAGTAAAAAATCCAAAGAGAAATCATTTCACAAGCATAAAAGTTTCGATATTGTATGAAGACTAGTAAGCCTTCCCCTATTAAATGTGTAATTCTCAAGTCATCTCTCAAAAAGATGTAATATAATATTAAATTCCACATATTAAACACTTTTGATCCAATATATTTTATTTATCTACATCATTCAATTTTTTTAATAAAAATTTTCTAACTTGAACATTTAAAAATAAACTAAAGATTAAATTTTATTAATTTTTTATTATTTATTATGTTACGCATGATATAGATTAAAAAGAACGATGATCGTTCAAATTCAATCTGAATTTGAAAGCAAATTATTATAAAATTGTCATGATGGCTGCAATTACTTCATAAATTTCAGCTACGATGCCGAGTCATATATATTCAGGTTTTAATTATATATGAAAAATAAAAAGTAAAAGGACGTACCCTTTAATTATGTGTTTAAATTATAATATTTAAATACGAGTTTATAGTGTGAACACAATTTAATTTATCATTTATGATGCCCAAAGCGGCATCAAAACGTGTACCCAAAAATTGATATCCGTCTGACAGAAAACACATAATATTATGGATTAACGTGTGAAAGCGAAATTAATTAATAGCCGTTTGATTGTGTGCGTCCCTGAGCTTTTCTGGCAGTGTGTGCCAGTTCGAGAAAGTAATATTCGATCCGTCTTATAATGAATGAATATTCTAATTTCGTATTTTTAAGTTTTTTTTTTTAAAAACTTATTTTATCAAACGATTCCAATTTAACCATTTATTTATTTTTCTAAAATTTAAAAACATTCAAAATTGTAATTGATTTTTTCTTTAAAAAATACCTGTTTGTGGATAAATATCCAATTTAAAATTAAAAAAATAAGATGAGTAAATTGAAGAAAAAAATTATCCAATTATACTTGATTTAGGAATTTATTTACTCTTAAATATTTTTATAAATCATAGTTAATTTATGACTATTAAATTAGATCAAAATTATATAAATTTATGACTATTAAATTAATTTAAAATTAATTTATATCTCACAGTTTTAAAATATATGGTCACATTTAATGAAATTTAAAATTAGTAAATCAGGTGTGAACGTGACTTAATGAACGATCGTCAAAGGCCAACATCTGTGCTCGCGCACATGCAGTTCATGAGCATATCTAACTAAAATAATTTGTAGCAATCCACGACAAAAGTATTTGCTGACCTGGCAGTAAAATAATTTTTACAATTTTTCCTTTTTTGTAGTGCATGAAAAGGTTTTTTTTTTTTTTTTTTTGGTAAAGATATCTAGAAGTTGCAGCCAAATCACCTTTCACTGCTATTTTAAAATTTAAAAATCACATCTAAATCCTATTTTCTTTTTTGGGAAATTTGAATTTTCATAACAATGACGTGCCAACAAACTTAACAATCATAAAAATTAAAATTTAATTATAAGATGCTGAGGATATTAAGGAAACGTATAATAAATCATAATTAAGCAAATAATTTTTGATTTGGAAAAATTATGGGAAGAATGTGCATTAAATAAAAAATAAAATTTAACTTTTGTACATACCTCATATTATTCTTACTTGACGTGTTTCAAGAACTCAAATTAATATACGAATTAGAAAATTGGTTTACTTTATAACCATATTTTACATACCATAATAATTTGAATTAAATATAAGAGGTATCCAAGACTTATTTTTTGATATATTCTCTGATCTTTATATTAGTGATCTTTTTTTTTTCATAATAAAGACTTATTTTTAGTGATATTTATATTATTTTTCTGTATATCCAAGACTTATTTTTTTATTTTTTATCATATGTATTTTTAATAATCAAACAGATCACAAAAATAAGTATTTACCACACCAAAATTAGTGGCAAGTGGGGGCAAGCAGACGTGCCAAAATAATTAAATTCACTAACTTGTATTTAATTTTGACGAGCCAACTTTTAACAATTGGATTATAATCTTTCCTATTTATATATGTCAAACAAATTAACCATCTAATTAAAGTTTTCAAGTAAAACCCTATTTTGTCACGGACAAATA
Source organism: Nepenthes alata (assembly GCA_028571085.2). NCBI lineage: Eukaryota > Viridiplantae > Streptophyta > Magnoliopsida > Caryophyllales > Nepenthaceae > Nepenthes > Nepenthes alata. The sequence continues at coordinate 12,766 of JAOVVI020003466.1, read as the reverse complement.
AGGCACTTGACATGACTCAAAATAGTAATTAAAGATTAATTAAAAACTGTAATTAAGGGTATGCCCTTCACATTATCTCCTCCTTCCACTTTATTACGCTCTTGGGGTCATTTGATTAACCCATTTCTCCTATGACGAAGCTCATGATCTAGCTAGCCAGCTAGCTTGCTGGGAAACCAGATAAATCAAACCCTAGCTAGCTCAATAATCATCAAGAGCAGCCTGTGTTTAATTCATATAAGAGAAACAGATAATTGCAGGAGATGAGAAGAGGGAAGATTCAGATCGAGAGGATCGACAACACCGCGAGCAGACAGGTGACGTTTACCAAGAGGAGGAAGGGGTTGTTTAAGAAGGCAAAGGAGCTCTCTATCCTCTGTGAGGTTGATGTTGGAGTCATCGTCTTCTCCACAACCGGCAAGCTCTATGAATTTGCCAACAGAAGGTGTAACTCACCATCCCTCTCATCTCTCTTTCTCTCTCTCTCTTGATTTCCTCCTCTCGCTCTATTCCTTCAGTTTCATTGATTAATATATTAGAGTTATACCTAAATATATATATGTGTGTGTGTGTGTGTGTGTAAGGAGGGAAATTGACAATAACGATACTAATTAACTCACAATTGGGTTTATGTACAAATAGCTAAGGTTTAATACTTGATACAAATATCTAAAATCCAAGATCAATGAACACTTGACTTTTTTAGGGTTAGGGTTTTATGAGTAGGTCTACTTTGTGATTTACAACTAAATTTTGTGGGAAAAGTATAATGATTTGAAATCTTATTATTAAGACAGAAGGATATGCTTTAGTCTAGGCCTTTTGTAATTGAGTTTTAATTATTACTTAGAGGTGAGATCTATTTATATTAGATTTTGAAGATTTACAATATAATTCACTCTACTCAAATAATTAGTTACCATTTTTTTAGACTAAATAGTAATTCTTGTTTATTTCTGGTTATGATTATCTCATCAACATACAAATTATGGATAAAAAAAAATGTTAAAATTTACATTCATTAATTGGGCCCTCCATGAAAAACTAAAAATTTTACCCAACCCTAAAATGAAAAAAAAAACTCAATATTCAACCATGATCTTTATCGATATCCCATGCTCTTTTTTTCGTTTAGGGACTTATTATGAAGAAATACAGATTTTTTATTATTTTTATTTTTTTAATTTTTCATGGTTAGTTTGCTTACAAAGGGAAGTCTTTATGGAGCTTTATGTATACCTCCTTACTAATTCAAATTGTATATGGAGAAAATCATATGCTTTAGTTTCACCTTCTATACCTTCATTTGTTGTAAAAGAACTCTATTTATGGAATAACAGTCATAAATTAAGATTGACTCTGCAAAATTTGGTAATCTGTCTTTCGAGTAAATGATGTAGATTCTATATCAGCTATTTGCTACCACTACGACGCACAGTTAGCTTAGGAAATTTTTTTTTGGATATTTACATCATGTCACATCGCTAATATAAAATGTAAGTAAAATAGTGTCATAAGATATTAACCTAAAATCAAAATGTGATGATATATATATGGTCAGATAAACTATAAATATATGAATGTAAAGTTTTATAAAAATTTACAATTAACGCTGTTAATTGACTCAAAAACATATATTATGTTCACGAACTTAATACCAAACAATAATAAATAATATCTATGAACTAATATTTAATTTGTAAAAATATAAAATTTAGAGTAATAAACACGTTGAACATCAAAATGCAAATCTCAACAAATATAATTTTTAAACTATTTCTAATATCAAAACGCCTAAAATACAACAATATTATCCTTAGACTAATCCATCAAAAATGTTATCCCAAGAGTTTGAAACCCTTACAAGCTATATCCGACCCCAATAATATGAAAGATTATTGAAAAAAGAACCCGTGGGCTTAACACTCAACATAGCATGTGTAATTTACATATATAGACATATATGAATAAAATATATAAATGGACAATAATAATGATCGAATATTAAAATATTAAACATATCAAAATGTCTGTAACAACATGTAAAAATCACATAGAAATATGAAAATCAATTATCAATAATGATCTAACAACAAATATTGCGTACTAAAAATTAAATTATAATTATTTTTACACAGTCAAAAGTTATATGCCACTATTTATAATCCATAGTTGGACCAGTTATATATTATTCTCCATAGTTGTAGCCAAATGACACTATTCTGATTCGTAGATATTAAGTTTAATTTTTAATTTATTAATAATATACCCTATCCATCTTTTCAATCTATTTTAGTTCATTTTTTCTTCTAATATTCAAAAATTGGGGGATTATATAGAATCAATGCATTCCTGTAGGCTAAATAATTGAGTACTATAGATGTAGATTCATGGTAAAGGACTAATTTGCATTGTTGATAAGCAATGCTATTAATTAATTGTGACAGCATGAAGTCATTATTGGAACAATATAGCAGCGCAAAGGAGCAGATTCAACTGTTAAATCCCATCCTCGAAGCCAACGTACGTGAATATCTGTTATTACATTTATCTTCCTCTTCTATTGATATGTCTGTACTCCCCATAATGTAAGTGGGGAATGGCATTTGTTAGGATAAATTATGTTGATATGAGGAATAACATATCAAGCAAAATATTCTGATCTAATCTACGTAAAACAAGCAAAATATTCCTACATCTAGGGCAGTATAGCTAGAGATTGACATCATGAAGGCTTCCCCCCATTTCTCATCTCATGCGCACGCAGTGGAGAGTGGTTCAAGGTGTTGGGTTTGGGTTATTTTTTCATAAATAGCATAATAAATGAATGGGTCATTGTGTGAACACATGATATTTGTGCGTGGCATGTTTGGCCAAAGAAGTCAAACAAAGGTTGAACAATGTTCATGTGAGGTCGATCGATGATTAGTCGAGAGTCATCTGAACAGTAAATGATAATGAAAAATTGTGCAATATTCGTACAAAAATTAGCCTATTGTCAGTCCAATGTCACCTGATTGATGCATAATATGTGTCTGAAGAGAGCATGTACACGGTTTGCCTATAAAGGGAAATGCTTAATGCATGTTTGAAGGGTATATGCACGTGGTTTATCCAAAAAAATCATGCCTAATGCACCCTTGTCGTTTGTCCATAGAGGTCGCACTTGATGTGCGCCTAATCAACGCTCATGTATTGATATAGATGTAAGGTTATGCCTAACGCAATTATGGAATATCTAAAATCATTTTGCCACATAAATAGCGTTGCACAGAGAGGAAAAGATAGAAGAGAATAGGTTTAGTATCTGGATAAAGTCCAATTAGAATTTTATTATTCGCCAATATCAGGTAGGTTGTTTTAGTATTATTTTTAGGATATATTACCGTTAAGTTATTCATATTTTTTGATATGTTTTATCTTTTGGATTACTAATTATATTGTAGGGATTGGTATTTAATAATTCTTCACTTAGATTATAGTGAAAAAATTTCAAAACGAGTTATTCTTATAACTGATACTATTTTATAGTAGATATTTTTAGAATTTATTTTATAATTCTTTTCTTTGATGTGAATGGTTCAACATTAAAAATTATTGTACATTATTATATTTTTTATTTTTATAAGTTAGATGGTTGATATTTGAAGAGAGACTCGGGTTCATTCTACTGTATTGGATGTATATGTTTTGGTCAAATTTTAACATAAAAAATGAGGACAATCAAGGGAGGCTTCATAAAGCTTTGGCCAGCTGCCTTCATAAATCCTCAATTCCAACAACTTTCAGGTCTTTATTTGATTTATCATTGATATAATATATCACTTCATCACTAGTGTCTTTCACATTATTTTCGATGATGTTAAGATTGTGTAATTATCTTGTATCTCTTATTAGTCTATTAATATCAGTATCTTAATATATGCACACATATTAAGATATATGATCTTTATATTTTTTCCCATTGACCTTTTATTTGGGTGATATAACGTCTGTGTCAATTGTATAAGTTTTTCATTTATTAATGAAGCTCTATTTCTTGGTAATGCGTCTCAAAAATTTGAATTATCGTACGAATTAGGGACCTACTACTTATCTAGATATCTAAATGCAAACGGGTTCGATTTTTATAATTATGAATTTGAATCTTGTGTATTATAACAAAATAAATTAAAAGTAAAATGTCTACAAAATTTGTTTACTAATATATTTTTTAGTATTTAAATCAGTAATATTTCTAATAAATTTAAAAATATATAAAAGAATGAAAATATAGAGAATAAAAGAGGATGTGGATGAATATTTATTTGGATAGTAATACTCCTTTTGTATATTAGTTTAATTGAGTTGTTTTATTTTTCTTTCGTCCCCTTCTTTAGGGGAGGATTTAATTTATGGACGAATGTACCGTTTGACTAATCGACACTTAAAATCAATGCATGCGCATTACGCAGCTTCAATTAGTAGTCGATGCGTTGTCAGCAGTGTGTAATTGTAGTCTCTATTTAATAATTGGACTGCCTGATTTTCAGGTTTAACGTCATTTCGGTCATTCATTATAATCTTTTAATATTTAATTGTTCATACTTTACTAATTTAATTCTGTGACATCTTCTATTAGGTCGTCAATATTTAGACATTTTATCAAATTGAGCGTTAGACTGCTTATCAAATTGAGTATTGAAATGACCCGTTTTCAACCGTGTCTATCACTTAGATTTTTTTATTGTTTTTTTTAAATGAAATGTTTTTTTCATTCTCCCAATAATTTATATCATTTAAAAATAATAAAATATAGAGATTAAAATAATATTTTAATAAGTATTAAAATTTTAATATTTGATATAATTAAGATAAAATTTAACGGTTAAAAATATAAATTACCTTTCTATTTTAAAAGTACCATAAGAAAACCTGTCTCCTTCGCTTAATTACTGGATATTATATCAAATACATTAATGCATGGATTTAATCTTTAATGTTGGAATCTTTAGCTATGGAAAGTGGAAGCAGAGAGCTTAAGGCGACAACTGGACGACTTGACACGAAGCCACAGGTATGCCAGTTTCCACTAACGTGTTCTTTATTTTGATTTTTTTTAAAAAAAGAACAAATGAGTGAACGAGGCTAAGTTTAATACCAATATATAAAATAAAATTTTTAGAAATTTTCTAATTAACATAATATTACAGGAATGACCCATACCATAAAATACAGGAAAAGAAAAATTAAATAAGGGCTAATTACATATTTATGAAGAAGGTTAACTGATAAAAGGAAAAGAGATTTGCACGTAATTTTAAAGAATTTAGAGAAAGATTTGAGTTTGGAGAAAATATAAATCAGTCCAAAACATATAAATGTCATTAATGATTTGCAAATGGATTCAAAGTTTTTGGGTATTGATGGTAAGCATTTGAAATTTAAAACGTCTACACTTAAACATTTATTGATTATAATTACATAAAACAAGTAAAATTTACCGAAGATAATGGGGATGGGAGTTGATAGAGGGTTAGTGACAAGAAAAAAAAAATGGTGAACAGATAAATTCAAATCCCTTCATGAATGATCAAATGACGATGAAACTATAAGTCATACTTTCAGAATGATTGAATTTATAGCTTTTGATTATCTAAAACCCTATTAATTTGATACTGCAATAATTTTTGACCGATATAATTTATTAAGTCACTAATTTTTTGACAGTAAGTTTGTTAAGTGATCACTGGCGTCAGAAATCTCAGAAAAAATAACACTGATGTGATTGTTAAATTATGGTAGGATCTTTATGTAAGAAATGTCTATAAAAAACTAAGTACATTGAAATGATATGCAAAATATATATTCATAAATGTATAAGAAATTAACCATGAATTAATATGAGATTATGTTTTAGGCAGTTGATGGGAGAAGAAATTTCAGAACTGAGCTTTGAAGATCTGGAAAATCTTGTGGATCAACTGGAAGCAAGTTCGAAAGCTCTTCGTGCAAGAAAGGTAACATCAATTTAGATATTTATTAATATTTCTCAAGTTTATTTCATTACTCTTAATTCTGTGTTTTACAGTGATAATGATGCCCCCATTGTCTATAATTAACTGGGATAATTTTCGTGTTGAATACGTATCGTAATAATTTTTATTTTTCAGGAACAAATTTTAAAGGACAAAATAGAAGAACTGCATAAACAGGTTTTTTTTGTTCTTTTTAATATTATTTTTGTTTTGTTTGTAAATAAAAAGTCTCATGTTTTAACTATGCTTTTTAAATTAATACATGTTGCAGGAAATGCTCATACATCAGGAGAACATGAAATTGCACAAGAATTCAAATGAAATGCGCCAACAGCTTATTGAATTGCAGAAGAAGGTCCCATTCAATCCTTTGGCATGCATATACTATCATTCTCAATATGCACAATGGAAGTCTTGGCACAATAATACAACCATTTCATCGTAATTTTGTGCCCATGGTTTCAAATTATAGTAGTAATGTCCTTACATAATAACAAAAGTCATATATCTCAGCTTCCATAAAATCTATGATCCAAGATGCTTCCAATACTTATGTGTTTTATGGTGCATTTTGTTGGGTTTTTTGGACTAAAATTTGTATATGATTGACACAATAAAAATAAATTTTTGAATTCTTTATTAATCATTGGCCATCAAATACCATGACAGTATAAGAAATAAAATCATTTAATCAAGTATATAAGTTACACGAGTAGAAAATATTTCTTAATTGAGAAAAAAAATTACGGGATATGTTTAAAATAATCTATTAAGAAAATAACCAGTTACAAAAATAACACACTTTGAAATCATTATATTACAGCTCGAGTAAATAATTGGTTAAACATAATCACAATATATTAGAAAAGATACACAAAAAAAAATTAAAAAAGATGCCCAAATCTATCTCAATCGGACGCCTAATTTTTTTATTTTCTCTATTTTTTCTCTTATTTTTACTTGTACAATACTCTTTTGTGTTAAAAATAATTTTGAATACCTAAAAATCTAAAGAAGCCTTTTTATATACTGTGTGATCTCTTAAACATTCATTCTGTATTGCTCTTATTCAATCTTTGCACTTAAATGTCCATTTTGTGAATACTTATTGAAAATTTCTTTAATCTTAATGCTTAAGTGAGCTACTTGTAGCTATCTCAAGAAACATATCGTAAGCCAATTTGTACTGGTTAACCTTACATAAATATTGTGCGACTTTCAATGAATAACTTTGCTTAAATAAATTTACAAGAATATCAAGCGACCCTCCATATTATCTGTTAATTGAAGTTAAAATTAATAAAAGAGTGATCCAAAATTTAACTATTTCACAATTGATATATCAATTGGTGAGCTATCAATTGGTGAGCTATGTACATTTAGAAATAGTAAAACTATATATAAATGTGAGCATGAGATCAGTTTTAAAGGCCACTCAACAAAATTTCAGGTGGTCGGTGAAGGAACGGCAGTGGAGCAAGGAGGAGCAACCAGAAGTTCAAGTGAACCACAAGATTATGACTTGTTTTCGCCAATTCAACTACAACTGAGCCAGCCACAACAAAAGAACCATTAATTAATTAGTTGATCATCATGATTTAGAAACTTAAAACTTTTAATTAATCAAGTCCTCTCTCCTAATTAATTATCTGTGAGAAGT
>JAOVVI020003464.1:0-19043 GCA_028571085.2 Nepenthes alata | reverse complement strand
GTATGTATAACGGCTGTCCAAATTTAATAACAAAATCACTTGACTACCAATTATTAGATCAACTTAACTACCGTTTGTATCAACCATTAAGTGACTCATTATGATCATTTAATATTTGACTGTTCAAATCATATCCCTTAATTCATGTGTTTATGCATCATTTGCCTAATGGGTTCTAAGGCATCTTCTATTAGGCCATTGACATTTGAGCATCTTATTCATCTATATATTGGGTTGATTTGTTCCTGATTGTACCCATCAAGTTTTAAATTTAAAGGTTATCCAATGATGTTTGTAATTATATAAAATTTGTATCAATGATGATTTGTTATCAAAATATTTATACATTTATATATGATATTGATGTTTCAGAATTAGAAATTTTATATATTATATTTTTATTATTTTAATAAAAGTGTTATAATATTTAAAAGTTAGTTAACCGGTCAACTAATTGATCGGTTAAATTAATTAGAATAGATTCTAATTTTCACCGTCGATAAAAATGTCAAACTTATTATGATCATTTAATATTTGACTATTCAGATCGTATTCCTTAATTCATATATTTGTGTGCCATTTGTCTAATAAGTTCTGGTGTGTCTTCTATTGAGCCGTCGATATTTAAGTCTGTTATTTATCTATTCATTAGGTTGGCTTATTCTTGATCGTATCGATCAAGTTTTAAATTTAAAGGTTACCCAAAGATGCTTGTAATTATATAAAATTTGTAGTTATCAAAATATTTATACATTGATGTTTTAGATTTAGAAATTTTATATATTATATTTTTATTATTTTAATAAAAGTGTTATAATATTTAAAAGTTAGTTAACCGATTAATTGATTGATCTGTCAAATCAATTGGAATAGATTCTAATTTTCACTGTCGATAAAAATGTCTCGCTCATTATGATCATTTAATATTTGACTGTTCAGGTCGTATTCTTTAATTTATATATTTGTGCGTCATTTGTTTAATGAACTCTAAAGTGTCTTCTATTAAATCGTCGATATTTAAATCTCTTATTCATCTTTATATTAGGCTGGGCTATTCATAATCGTACCTATCACGTTTTAGATTTAAAGATTATCTAATAATATTTGTAATTATATAAAATTTGTATCAGTGATGACTTATTATCAAAATGTTTATATATTAATATATGATATTGATGTTTCAGAATTAAAAATTTTATATATGATATTTTTATTATTTTAATAAAAATATTATAATATTTAAAAGTTAGTTAACCAGTTAACCGATTGACCGGTCAAATCAATTGAAATAGATTCTATTTTTCACTGTCGATAAAAATGGTAACAAGAACCCATTTGTGAACGCTGATAGCCACAAGCATCCACGTCCACTCGCCCTTCTCCGCCCCACACCGCTACCCTCCGCCACCTGGTCCGACATCTCTAAAATTGACGTATGCAATGAATCGATTAGAATATATATCGTTTTTGATCGGTGTAGGCGAGCTGTTGAATCGATGACCGGTTGGTCCTGATCATTACGCGATCTGATGGAGAAACACATAAAACCCTGACAAGTTGAATTAGGGTTACCCTTTTACCCACATGCGTTGTTACTCCCTCTCTTGATTCGAACTACTTTTCGGTAGTTGTGACAGAGAGGAGCGAGAGGGAGAGATGAGCGCAGAAGCAGCAGCGGAATACTACTCGAACGATTTCGAGTGGGAAGATCTAAGACGAGAGGTGGAGAACGATCCTTCACTGGCTTTCCACTTCTCTCCCTTTCGACCTTCTCTTTCTATCTCTTCGTCTTCGTCTTCTCCAGACGACTCAGATGCCTCTGCATGGTCCCGTTTCCACACTCGTCACTCTACCGGCAAATTCTTTAAGGTATCCCCTTTACTTTCTCTATGAAGGCTGGCTTAAAGTAGGAAAAAAAAAGGTTTTTTAAATCTAGCTAATGGGCATTATATTCGCGATTTGAATATGCTTTTGAGTCTTCGTGGCTAATGATCATGATTTGGGAAATAGTTTGTTTTGATTTGAATTAAGATTCTGTAAATCAATCGGACAATGAATCCTCCTTTTGTGTGTGTGTTTTTTTTTCTGCGTGTAACATAACTTGCACAGAAAAATTGGAAGTATTTATTAGCTTCAACTGATTCTCATGGGAACAAAACTATATTCTTTCTTTCTTTCTTTATGGGAATTCCTCCTCTATTTTAGATGGTTATAATTGATTTGTGCCGTTGCATTTGCAACCAAGGTAGCGATTTTAACTTTTCATGCATATCTTTAAAAATAGATCATTTGAATGCAGGAGAGAAGGTATTTGTTGAAGGAATTTCCTGAATTAGTCTCTTGTCCTGACTGTTCTAAGGTCTTAGAGGTAGGATGCGGAAACGGCAGTACTATTCTCCCAATATTACGGTAATGTCAACAGTTGTTATCCCACTTGGCACTTGGTTTTAACTTATATACTTTATCTTCTAGTTGTATAACTCATCGATGATTGGATACTCAGTTAAGCGTGTACCTTAGTTGCCCGTTCTTGAGCTCAAGAAATATTCCCTATACTGACCAGTCTTCCCTAATTTCCAACTCTGATTAGTTTCAAGTTTTGCAACTCCCAGTATTACGGTATGGCAACTTTTAAACATTGATAGGCTTACTTTTGTTTAGGTTTGTGAGCTACCTTTATTTGATCAAATGCTTGATAATCCAGTGGTTGTTTTGCAAATTCATTGTTGTGCTGGTGATAAATTGGAAAATATTAGTGCTATGTAATTGAATCAAAGCTAATTGAAGTTTAATACGTAGTTGAGCCAAAGGTTCTGCTGAAGTAGATATGTGATTTATACATAGAAACTGCTGTTTGATCATAAAATACATCATTGAGCTCAGCCTTTGAGTATATGCAATACACATCTACATTAACTGGGAAACATTTTCATTGATTGCAGTATGCATTTCTTAACACACACAAGGTGGAATGTGTTTGGTTTGGTCACTCCCTTGTGAGTGAGTCAACAAACGGACACGTCATCGAAGGATCGCACAGGGTTTGTGTGATATTCGGAGTACTGCAAACTGGTTGCAGCAAATGACCAAAATGACCATTTGCCAGAGTAGGCAAATCTCGGAGAAACCATTTGCTGGAGTAGCAAATCTCGAAGAGATCATTTGCCAAATTGGCAAATGTTGGAGTGACCATTTGCCAGAGTGGCAAATCTCGGAGTGACCGTTTGTCGAAGAAGGTAAATTTCGGAGTGAAGAATTCCAGGGATGGAATTCCGGGATGGAATTCTGGAATGGTTAATGGCCGGATGGTCAGCATATTGTGTTGGCCAAAGAGACTAGTGACGACCAAGGAAACTAGGTGATGACCGTGAACAGCAAGTGGCGATGGCCAAAGAGACTAGTGAAGACCGATGACACTGGATGATGACCGAGGACAATTTGTCTGGAAAGTTGGCAGTTGACTTTGTAGAGTAGTTGACTTTCCATAGTTTGTAGGCTTTGCAGAGTATGTAGCTGACCTGCAGGGCATACGCCGTTTGTGTAAAGTAGGTTGACCAGCAAACTATATGTCGTCTGGGAAAGCGCGAAAACTGGTGAAGTCGTAGAAAAAGACAAAGTTGGTATGACAAATTATCTGCAAGATCACGCCAGGTAAGCAGATTGGATTTGGAGTTAGGGTCTTTATAAGAACGCACCAGGTGCTTTAGAAGAAGGTGTGGTAGGCGGGAGCGGCTGAAGAACGGAGAGTGGAACGGAGCAAAGTGCCGAAGGGAGCTCTCGCTGTTCACCGTTTGCCGCCACACTTGTAAAATTAGTTAGCAAAGTGTACCATCAGTGAGAGAAAATAGGGAATAAAAACAGAAAGATAAGGAAGGAGAGTTTCCTTACTTTGGAGATTGTTTTTCTTAATTTTATCTCTGATGTGTTGCTGGTATTCTGTCTCGAGGGTTATTTGTAACCGATTTTACATAGTAAAACTTTTTTAAAATTTGTCCCGTGGTTTTTCCTTTGGTTGAGAATGGTTTCCACATTAAAAACGTTGTGCATTCTTTGTTCCTTGTTTCTACTAAATTGGAGGCTGACAACCGACAGAGAAGTTCGGATTTTCCAATGCGTGCATACCATTTTGTTCGCTTGGTTTTGTCCGACCAGCATTCCCCAACCCCAACAAGTGGTATTAGAGAGAGGTTGTAAACCCTCGACTTAATAGTGTCATCTTCGAGGAGCTTGTCATTTATTGTGGCGCGGGATGGAGTGGTAAAAGCACTTCGAAGAACAAGGGTGGAGCCGAGTAAGGCCAAGGGCGGAGCTGAGCAGGGTTAAGGGCGGAGCCGAGCAGGGCCAAGGGCGAAGCTGAGTAGGGCCAAAGGCGGAGCCAACAGAGTCAAGGGTGGAACCGAGGTAGCCAAGGTAAAGTACAAGGGAGTTGGACTACTCTAGTTCAATGCAGTGGAAAAATGTATCATTCAGGCTTGCAGAGGCCGACGTCGGAATTCTAATTGAGGAAAAACTGTCGAAAAGTAGGCAATGACCGTCGCTAGGTAAAGGAGAAGGTTCCCCCACAAAGTCATGAGGGAAAATTTGTTGGGTTTGGTCACTCTCTTGTGGATGACTCAACAAACGGACACGTCATCGGAGAATCGCACAGGATTTGTGCGATGTTCGGAGTGCTGCAAATTGATTGCAGCAAATGATCAGAATGACCGTTTGTCAGAGTAGGCAAATCTCGAAATGACTGTTTTTCGGAGTGGCAAATCTCGGAGTGACTATTTGCTAGAGAAGGCAAATTTCGGAGTGAAGAATTCCGGGATGGAATTCCAGGATTCCGGAATGGATGAAAGCCGGACTGTAAGCAAGTTATGTTGGCCAAAGAGACTAGTGACAACCGAGGAAACTAGGTGATGTCCGTGGACAGCAAATGGTGATGGCCAATTATTCAAGGACTGAAATCAAATCCAACCAGGAAAGAATGACATGCCTAAAATAGTATTTCATAAGTTATTGTAATAAGTTCCTTGACTTCCTAAACGATGGTTACATCTTAATATCCTAAATTAACTAAAATTCCAAAAAGGAAAAAAATACAATTATTCTCAAAATACTAGTAAAATAATATGATACTTAAATGTCTTCGGACAGCAGGACTTGATCTTTGCTCTGCTTTAATTTGTGAATGGTACCATTTACCCATAAGGAGATACTGATATGTCTTTCTTAAATTACACTTGAGCAAAGTGTCATCATTTCCTTAATAATTGCATTTTTTATCTTTGATACGCGTGTGCAAGCTGTGGTATAGCTGCCTGCATGGAAGTTAACTACATTATTTGTATTTCAGTCTTTTATTAGCTGTCAGTATAAGTATATAATCACATGTATCCTAGGAAATGTTAGTTTACTTTTGTGTAATCATGCATGTGAAATAGTGAACTCGATCTCTGCATGTGTCTTCCTCTCATAAAACACTGGATAGCTGGCTGCCATGTTGAATATCTAATTATTTGGTTCAGGTATTTCATTAAAAGGCCAACCGTCTAGAGTTTTGAGCATACAACATTATACTTTGATACCATATTAGTCTGGGAAAGTGAGGAACAAAGTAAGAGATGAGGGAGGATGGAAAACGATTGTATATGAATGGGATTATCAGCCTAAGTTGTGAGACCTCATCTTTATAGATTGAACAGAGCTTGGTTACAAGAACACCCTTTACCTATGTCTTAGTCAACAGTTATCGCACTCTTTTATTACATTATTTGCTTATTCATTGGAATATCCTTAGAATGTGTAGTGTTAGTATAGAAGCAGCTATTTGTCTATAAAAAGAACGGCCAAGCTTTTGATTGGATAATTCATAATTTGATTAAATTAATGAGGTAGGCATGAATTGTGAAATGATTATATGCACTTGTGGAAGATCAATATAACAATTTAATTGAAAAAAAGCGAGAATTGATGAGTAATAGATTATATGTCTTTACAAGGTGAGACCAATCAAGGGAACTCCATTAAAATGTGGCTGTAGTACAATTAAAAGAGAAAAGTCACCAGTGCCAGTAAAATTATTGTTTTAAATTTGTGGCATCTAATTCCTTTGAAATGTGTCTTTTTTGATCTACAGAGGCAAGGAGAAGATTATTGTGTACGCTTGTGATTGTAGTATTGAGGCTCTTGAGAAAACTAAAGAGAATTTAGTGGATGCTAACATAGTTGGCATTGAAGATTGTGTTCATCCATTCTGCTGTGATTTCTCCAAAACTGGATTTCCAAAGTGGTTGTCATGTGATTCTTGTCGACAAATGTTTTCAGAAAAGTTGCTACCTTGCTACCCAGGTTGGCAGATAGTTGGGTCGGCAGATTGATTATGCCTCGTAATTTGTATCTGTTATCTCAAAAACCTGTTATTCCTCTATACCATATGGACTGAGATAATCTATAATTCCAGAAATTAAAGAGAATGAAGAAGCACTTATAAACAATTTCTGCTCATCAGACGAGTGCTGGTGCTGCGTTGGAGGGATGGACATGGTTACTTTGGTACGTAATTCAGTTGAGACACATTACTAATTTCCCAGGTTTAGATCTAGTGTGATAATCCTTTGAAACCCTTATCAAGGTATCTATTTCTGTTAATTAATCGCAATAGGATCAACAATTCCATGTGAAACTTTTTTTTCATACTAAATCGATATTTTAGAGAACTGGGATTTTAGGTTTTTTGGAACACCGTTGTTTCCTCTTCTTGCCACAACAGAAAATATCAGATACAATAGAAAACTGAAATCTGTCACTTTAACTAATGTTTTTTGTCTTTTTGGCGGTTGAAATGGGTGGGTTGGGAGACGGTTAGTAAGCTCAGAGAGATGTTGTTTTGTCAATTATAAAAAAGCTTACCTTTGTTGGGGAATAGTTAAAGTGTTAAAGTTCTTGCTTTTTAATAAGAAAGTCATAGCTAGCCAGTAACTTAGAAGCTTCATGTAATGGACCCCCTATTATCAAGGGGAAAAAGTTTTACCGTGCTGATTAATACACGCTCCAAGGAACAAAATTAGTAATAACAACTGTATTATGTGATTGGTAGTTTAATGTTTTTGACAAATCGTTGTACAACCAGTTGATACATTTTATTTGAGCAAGAATAAGTGCCTTTTGGATATCCAAAGTAGTTTGCTTATTTTTGTCCAGGTATTTACGCTTTCAGCAGTACCAGTTGAGAGGATGCCAAGGGCTATCGCAGAGTGCTTTTCTGTTCTCAAGCCTGGTGGCATGCTCTTCTTTAGGGACTATGGTAGTCCTCATACTAAGAATTTCATGATTCAATTATGTTATATAAATGCTTTTAGTTGATAGGTTATAAGCTTCGTTGTCTTTTCTTATATACGCTACTGCAGCAACTGATAATGTGTAAACTTGACAATGTTACACAGGCCTTTATGATATGACAATGTTTAGATTTGATTCAGAGAAGAGATTGGGTTTCAGGGAGTACATGCGTTCTGACGGAACTCGTTCATATTTCTTCAGTTTGGATGCTGTAAGGGATCATTTTGTCGGTGCAGGCTTCACCGAGGTACCAATTTATAGATGGCTATTGAATTTTGTAGTATAATTGCAAACTGGAGTGTTAGATTGAGATGGTTTTTGGACTAATAAGTAAAGAAGTAAAAATGTTAACCGTGAATCCTAGACTTCAGCATAAAGTAGAGGATTTTGAGTTCTTCTGGAGATTAATTAGTGTACCCTCTTTTTTTTTTTTGTTGGTACATTTCCAAGTTTCTTTCATTTCTTATATTTGCTGCTGTATGTATGTTCATCATACATAAAAGGACAAAATGAACTTTACAGACTTCACTTTTTTGTTTGGAATTTTTCTCATGAAAATGGTTTTATATCTTGCAGGTTGAACTTGATTATTGTTGTGTTAAGTCAGTGAATCGACGAAAAGGAAAGTGGATGCATAGGGTGTGGGTTCATGGAAAGTTTCAGAAACCAAGATGAAATTGTCACTACTACCGTTCTTCAAGGTATTATCTTGAGAAATATTCTTCATTAAGTATTATTCCTTCCTTCCTCTCTAGAATTAAAACAAGTTTTGGGAGTGACAACTAGCCCTGAATTCATAAAAATGTATTGGAATCATTTGGTTTACCCTTGAAATATTTTGGTGAAAGAACATGGAAAATCTCCTGGTAATCCTCAGACCCATTTAGCTATCTTTGTGATCCCTGGAGAATATTCTCAGCATGGCAGCGAGAATTTTTATTTTCCACGTTCTATTTCTTCATACTTTCAGTTGTGTTATTTTTAAAGAATTGGAGGTACGGGGAATTACATGTTGGGGAAAATTGAACCTTTTGATAATTATCCGGTGAATCAAAGAATAATTTAAATGTAAGGCTTTAAGACATTTTCCTTAAGACATTATTTGCCCCTGACAAGCGTAAACGAATTCATGTGAATTGTCTTAAGAACATAATGAAGGCTTGTTGACTACATTTTGTACTAGGAAATCAAAGCCAAAACCTTTAACGAAAACAATATTATTTAACCTTTGTTAATTGTTTCTTATAGTAAATAATTAATAAGAATGATTTAGCGAGTCCACGAGTTTCAAAGATGAGAATTAACTAGTAACTAGCAACCATATCAAGGCTTCTTGACTGACTTTAAACGGTGTGCATTTAATCTTAGAAGTATATGAGGGTGCGATTTAATCTTACCCGATAAGTTGGGATCATATCCACGGGAGTTGCATTTCCATGTAATAAAAAAAATCACTGACTGATTTAGTAATATGTGATTTTGTCAAGAAAAGAGAAATTAGTGATTGAGAAAAGTTAAGAATTAGACGGTTAAAAGTAAAAGAAAATGTACGCAACGCATTGCCGATCATGGAACAAAAAAATACAAGAATTAAATAACAGAAAAATAAATTATAAAATTAAAAAGAGATGCAGATAGTACAATGTTGGCCATAAAGTTACGCAGCGCAATGTCAATTATCTAACTAAAGCGTAGAAATTAAACAACCAAAATTGGCCATAAAAAGAGACATATGAAGGTTTTCTTGGTATACAGTGGTGGCAAGAATTTGGTGATTGGCAAAAGGCAGGCTATGATAGGTGTAGAAATAGGGAAGTCCTAACACTGAGGGACACCTGAAAACGAACAAAACATCCCATTTAACATTGCAAATTAATGAGCTTACCACTGAATATATAGCAAACATTTATCCTGATTTCTTAAATACACTAAAGCTCTAAATGGTAAGAAATAATACCATAAATAAACAAATCTACATACCCTGTTAAATATTACCTAAAATATTATAGATTTAAAAATAATCAGATTTGTCTTAAATAAACACAATAAGTTGACTTACCCACAAGGATGATCATTTCTATTTTCGACCTGGCGCTTTTGCATCACCCTGCCTCCTCCTGTAGGATTTGCATTATTTTAAAAATCCTTCAAAACTTTTGGAGCTTGATCGGATTCAGTGCACATTGCTCTGGTGATTTCCCTTTCCAAGCCTCCCTGGTGCAAGTGTGTCTATTTGCACTCTGGTGAATACTTGAAGCTTTTAGTCCTGCATGTTGTCACCAAATAATTTGCTTACCATCCCTTAGAGAAGTCATACTTGTCTGTGTGTCAAAAATGTCAAATTTAGACTGTCTATATTACTGTTTAGACATTTGCTGCAATATATGTGGCATCTTAGACTATCTATACCGATCATTTATATTACTTAATTAATAATTTTTTGAGAGTTTTTTTAAAAATAGTTGAATATATATTTTTTTTTGACCTCTTCGTATCCAGAAAATTAAACAACCTAATCATATGAATTGGACTATATCCAATATAAGATCAAGTAGTCTTCCAACTGTTATACCTTGAGACGATTGAATTCATAAGCTATGAACAGCCCGTGGAGATTGAAGAACTCGACACAGAAGATCAAATCAGTGTAAGCTCAAGCTCAAATTAAGATTCGCAGAGAGGAGGAAGAGGAAGTGAGACTGGGACACCTTCAACCTTGACGCTCAAGTTCAAGAATAAAATACTTGGCATTTATATTAACAGAGATGGCCGCTACGGCAGCAATGCAAAGAGAAAAAGAGGCATAAAAGAGAAGTAGATAAGAGGGAGAGCGTGAGGAGAAGAGAAGAAAATGGGCGCAGTGAAGGATAGGCGCCAGATTTCATTGTAACTCAGGAAAAAAGGATTGATGTGAGATTTAGGTAGTATCCAAATTCAGTTCCTCTATTCACAAATTCTAAAATTTTGACCCCAAAAAAAACAAATTTAGACGGTTCGAGCATCTATATATAGACCTAGATATTCGCTTAGACAGACGAATGTGAGCTCTGTTAGTGCACCAGTGTGGATGTGGGTTATACCAGTAGTTTTGAATGCCTATCCACCTTGGATTGCCCATTCATAAAGCTTGACTGCACTTTGCATTCACAGATGCTAACAGTGTTCATTAGCATGCTTTTGGGACAAAACTACGGGGAGATGTTTTATCATTTTGAAGCTTAGAAGGCCATACAGACAGATAGAAGAAACCATGAAAAGCGTAAATTTTCCTGAATTATCAAGGAGAAATGACTTGTTTTTTTTTTTTTTTTTTTAATTTCGGATGGTGGGCATGTGAGATTTTCATTACTTAAAAACAATACCCATCTCTTCTTCTTTGTATGAGTGGCTTCAAGAACATTGTGCTAAACAGGAGACGAGCCCGTCTGATCGTTGATGCTGCCGAGGCCTTTTATTTCTGCTGCCATGCTTGATGTTGTTGCATTTGCCCGAAGGAATGGCTGATTGCTCCCATTTGGTAATATTTTATTATTATTTTCTTGCCATGCGAGTTAGTAATCTTATAGTGGAGGTCAGCACCTCAACACAAGCTGTCTCTGTTTTTCTTCTGCATTCTGCTGTGCTGCAGTCTGTAAATGATAATTGACAAGATGGTTAGTTGTATGAATTTGTATAATAAATGATATTATTGTAGGATTTAAAAAGGATTAGATGTGTTCAGTCTTATTCTTATACAATTATTTTAAAGGGATTGTTTTTGTAGTTTGAATACTGTTTCCTCTTGAAATGACATGACAGTAGAAAACAAATTGACCAAACATTGCTGCTTGGGGGAGTAAATTAATTGACCAATCATGAATTGTAAATTTTAAGGCATAAATAATAATAATAATTGTATGAAATATTTTAATTTCTAATAATAAATGCTATTAGGGGATTACTACTTTTGTATAAAAAATTTAATCAAACGAGAGAATAAGTATACCTATGAAGTGACCATTCCATGGAATATTTTTAAAATAGAAGAATTTTTTTTTTATTTTTGTGGTTAGTATAATTTTTAAGAAAAGAAAAAAATAAGAGAATATTTTTTTATATTTGAATGTTAAAAAATTAGGAGGGAAAGAAATTATTTGAAAAAGTTTAAATACAATTATTAATTTTTATCAAATTTTATTTTCGTATTCAAACTATTTTTCAACTATTTTTACTTTCAATTACTAAAAATGTGTTTAAATTGTTAAATTTTTTTAGTCAAAACAAACTATTCATCATACGCGGAATATGATTTTTTTAATTAAAAAAAAAACTTGACTTTTTTCCTTTTAGCAATTTTTTGCCTAGCAATTTTTTTTTAATGAAAACGGTCGTTTTTTATTCATTAATATTCTAATTCAATATTTCTGAGCTCAAGAGTTCCTCGGAGGAGGCAGGCGACCCCGACTCGAGCGAAACATCGTCATTCCATGTTGTTATCGGCACAATACGTTGCTGTCTTCTTCAAGCTCAGGCGTCAGCCGCTGTGTTATCGCACGGAGAGGGCCTTCGGTTTCAATTTCGGCTGACCTCGCCGACTGTTGGAGGAGGACAGAGAGGAGGAGGAGCAAGAGGTGAGAGCATGGGGGAAGACCTTTTTGAAGACTTACCACCTCCTTCACACCACCCAGTTCAGCCAATTGAACAACCGGAGCAGAAACAATCACCGTCGTCGTTAAAGATCACTGAAACGAAAGAACAGCCGCCGCTTCCCCTGAAAAGTGCCCTTAAAAGACCTAAACCTCCTGTCGCATCTACTCCTCGTGGTTAGTGTCTTCTTAACTCCTACTTTCTCCCTTTTTTTATACCATATGTTTTCCGCTCTAGGCTCTTAGGGTTCGCAGCCATTCATTCATAAACACTACTTATTCATCAATTCCATCGATTTAGCTTTTCGATTCTGTATTTGTGATAATGTTAATGGAAGGTTTCCAATGTCATTTGCGTGAGTTTTATTAGTTTTGTTAATTAATAGTGATTCTTTCATTAATATTTCCGTTGGTTCGATTATGGGCTATTAGTTGTTCTTGTTCAATACAAGTCGAGCTTATTTGATCATGATCGATTATAGGGTTTCCTTATACTGCCTTATGGGCAGGATTTTCAGTGTCTTGTAGGATTTCACTTTTGTAGAATACCCGTCTAACAATTTATGGCTGCATATTGAAGTTTTTGTTGCCTTCCATTTCAAGATTTTAGTTGTCATGAGCCCGCCGTTTGGACGGGTGTTTTTCGGTGGATAGTTCAAGTTGAAGAGTGTCTTTTTTTTAATAAAGACCAAGATACAATTCTCTTTGAGCTTTATGTCAGTTTCCCTACCAATGAAAATAAGAAGTGTATTTCTACAGTTTTGTGGTGCCGGATAATGCGACTCTCTGCATAAATGTAAAAATCTTCTCTTGGAAAATTTCCCTTTCCTTTTTTCTTTTTGAAAGGGAGGGTGGGGAATCGGTGTGGGATATGAAACTAACATCCTGCCACATTATTGTTTGTTTTAGGTGCTGCCCAATGATTGACTGTTTGTACTTGATCATATTCTTGTTTTAGGTACTTTCTTATGCTATTCTTGTTAACCATAGGATTATCTATACTGGATTTAGAAGTGACAAGGCATATACCAGTGGCTATATTAACTAATATTTCACTTCTATAAAATAGTTATCTAATGTGCAATTTTTTTCTCAAATTGAAATGTTCTCATATTGGAAAGAAGTTGAATCATTATTTTAATTGTCAGAAAGCGGATCCGAAAAGCGTTTGAAGTTTAAAACCACAACAGATGCATCTGAAGCTCAAGTTATAGAGGCAATGCAGAGAATAGCCTCACATATTAAGAACCCAGCCAAAATAAGTAAAGCTGCAAAGCTAGCTATACAGCTGATTCAGGCTAAAAGTGTGAAGCCTGAAACTAGTGATCACTTCTTTGGCATATTGGAAGCTGCAATGTCTTCGTCTACATCCTGTAATGATGCATCTGTTAGAGCAGATTATCATTCGCTCTTCTCAGCAGCACAAGATGCAGTTGAGGTATGATTTTCTTATGTTTGTAATATTTGCATATGGACTACTTATATATGCATTGGGTGAAAATTTTGGTTTGGGCTTTGTCTAACAGCATACTGGTTTGGCAGTGTCTGAATAAGCTGCAGAAAAATCAATTAGTTGTGTGGACAATCAGGGCAGTGGTGGCAAATGATTTGTATACTGATGATAGCTTTGTGGTAAATATATCTGACTTTCCTGTTTGTTTATTGGCACTTGCTTTGTTAGTGTGTGATCCAAGTTTTTTAATGTTATCTGAAGTATACAGCTGTACATCACTGAAAGTCTTGCATGCTCTAATAAATGCTAAGAATTGCAGTTATACTACTACTTAATTGGAGCAAATGCGACAAAGAGGACACCTCTTTCTGTCAGCATTGCTATCACAATAATTTATTCTGCATAAAGAATATAAATTTGACTTTTGGCTTGCTACCGGCGTGAGTACCTGACTGCTAATCTCAAAATCTACCTTGTCTTGCCTCTCTCCCACCCTTCCCCTTTCTCTTTATCTGAATTGAATGTTCTAGTTGGTGTGATTTTGCCTATCAATCTTTTATATGGTCAAGGTTTATGATGACAATGTATATCTCAACTAAATTTTCTTGGATTCTGCCTATAAGTAATTCATTATCAGTTTCAATCTGAAGTCCTGCATTTTGGGTTTTAGTTACTCTCTTGTGAGTCCTACACCTATTCAAAGTGTTATTTTTCTCTTCCGGAGCTGTTAGGCATGCTTGTGCAACATTTTCTTGAACGAAACTGTACGCAGAAGGTTCCATGAGAAGGCTGCAAGTTAGCAGCTTAAGCGCTGAGTTGGAGAGGATTTCTAGTAGGTTTTGCAAGAAAATCACAAGTTGATTGTTTAAGCGCTAAGATTGGGAGGATTTCCAATGGTGCACTACGAGATGGCTGTGAGCTAATTACTTAACGGCCACGCAGAATAATAAAAAAAGTCTTATTATGATTTTAGGCAAATAAGAGATCACTCGACACAAAAAAAGCGTCATAGGAAGAAAGAGAAGAGGAAGAGGTTTAGTATCCTGTTGAGGTTCAATTTGAGTCTCATTCTTCGCAAAACTCAGGTAAGTTGCCCGAATCTTATTTCTAGGACGTGTCGCCATTTAGTTGCTTGTTTTCTCGGTGTATTTTTTTCTATTGGGTTATTAGATGTGTTAGGGTTGTATTTAACTGGTTATTCACGTGGATTATTGTGAAGGGATTTTGCATGAGGTTATATATGTAACCGAACACTTTTATAGCGGATTTTTTAAAGTTTTATCTTGTGATTTTTCCTTTAGTTTAGAATGATTTTTCACTTTAAATATTATCATACAACTTGTGTGTGCTTATTTGCATGATTTTGCCTCTTATGCTCTTATAGTGTTTAGTGACTAATGATTGACGGGGGATTCGGGGGTTCATTTTCATTGCACCAACTGTGTGCGTATTTTTCTTTATAGGAAATCCCAACAGGTGGAATTTTGATGGTGCCGATATTGAAGATTTTGTCATTTTATATTGATCATTTTAATGGGCGAGTAAAACAAATTCATTTTTGGGCAAAAAAGAGTGGCGAACATTTCGACCCGTGAAAGAATAGTAAAAACACTAAAGAGGAAAGAGAATAAACAGAGAGGATGAAGGATGATCTGTGGTAAAACATGACAGATCTTGTTAATTGTATGATCAAGTTATATCTTATAGATAATACGTCAAGAAATCGTTTGTTAGATCCAATGGAAGTTTGGATGAAGTTAAAAGGATAATATAAGTCCAAGTCCTTGACGATGAAGTTATATATAAAGAAGAAATTCTATTACCTTCAGTTATTAGAATGGGGAAACTTTGAAAAGCACTTGAATGAATTCAACTTAATTTTAACACAAATTCTGTCACTCAATAAAAAGATTAAGGATGGAAAATAAGGCATTAGTGTTGTTGTCTTTGTTGTCAGCATTGTACAATCACATTATTACGACACTATTTTTCAAGAAGGATATGCTCAGCTTTGATGAGGTCATCATTTATTTACTTATGAATGAGCTTAGGTGGAAAGAAAGTGACAAAACTTCAAGGGAGCCAAGTGCCTTGGTGTCCACTAGTATTCTGAGGCATGGGAGATCGAGAAAGATAGGTGGCAAGTCGGAGAGGAGTAATAATCGGTCCAGACTCAAAGAAATTGAGTGCTTCTATTGTGGCAATAAGAGCCACATAAAGTGGGATTACTTTAAGCAAAAGCTGGAGAGGGAGGATGCCAGCAAGTGACAAGAGAGAATGGATTTTGACGGCAACGATCAGATCTCTATTGCTATCTACAAAGACTTTTGAATAAACAATGCAAGGAATACATGGAGTTTCATAGGCCACGAGATAAATTCGGTGATGGATAGTGAATCCTCGCACCTTGCAACATCAAGAAAGCCTCTTGTTACCTTCTATAGGCCTGAGGACTATGGATTGTTGAAGATGGGAAACGATGGCTTATCAAGGTCAGTTGGTATCAATGACATTAACTTGGGAACAAGCAATGGGACGAAGCTTGTGTTAAAAGATGTGTTCATGCTCCGAATGTGAGGTTAAATTTTTTTCAATAGGCAAGTTTGACGAGAAGAGTTTTTGCACAACATTCGGCAAAGGGTAAAGCTCACCGAATATGCCTCAGTTGTGGCAACGGGAAGCAATCATTCAAGTTGGTACTTGATGAAGACTTTGGTTGCTGAGGACAATGCTAAGGTGACCAAAGGAAGGTTTGGTCTGTAAGAGGGAAAGACGTTATCTTGTTAAAGAATTCGAAGGGAAGTGGCAATACTCCAGGTATTTCAATGGAGCCGAAGATGTTATTGTTCAAGCTTACGAGAGCTGACATCGGAATCCCCGTGGAAGGGAAGTTTCCAACAGGCAAGAAGTGACAGCGGCTCGCTAGAGAGATGATGCTCTCTCATTATATTATAAGGAGAAGTTTGTTTGGTTTTAAGTCATTTTCTTGTGAATCTCACACTTATTAAAAGTATTTTTTTTTTACTTTCGGAACTATCAATCATGTTTGCATGGGGTACGCTTGAGCGAAATTGTTTGCTAGAGATTTTGCAAGGAGGCTGCAAGCTGGCAGCTTAATCGCCAAACTGAAGAGGATTTCAAGTAGGTTTTGTAAGAAGATTGCGAGTTGGCAGTTTAAGCACTAAGATTGAGTGGATTTCCAATGGTATACTGTGAGATGGCTGCAAGCTAGCTGCTTAAGCATTCATGTGAAATATGAAAGGTCTTGTTCTAATTTTAGGGCAATTAAGAGATCATTTGACACCAAAGAAGTGTGAAGAGAGAAAAGAGAGAAGAGGAACATATTTGGCATCCGGTTGATGTCCAATTCGAGTTTCATTCTTCATCAAACTTAAATACATTATTTTAGTCTTATTTTTAGGATGTATTATTGTTTGATTGCTCTTTTTTCAGCTTATTCTTCTCTAATGGGTTGACAGGTGTGTTGGGGTTATATTCAGCCAATTATTTGCATATATTGTTATGGAGGAATTTTAGATGGAGTTATATTTGTAACCAAATATTTTTATAGTAGATTTCTTTAGAATTTGTCCCATAACTTTTCCCTTGGTTGAGGAGGTTTTTCGTATTAAATATTACTGTACAACTTGTGTGTTCCCTTAGGCTCCTAGTTTTGCTCGTCCGTGGACCACTTATGTTTTCAAGCAAGAGCAGCCTCCTTGATTCTCTTGTCAGCAACTGAAAAGGAATGACAGAGATTGGAAAGATGAAACCATCTAGTTTTCAGCAAAATTCTACCTAAGTGCTTCCCAAATAAAAACATCCTATCTACTTTATATCATTGTAATCAAAGCATATTCTTTGACCAGTAATTTTAAATGCCAGCTGATGAATGCAAAGATACCAAATGGGAATACTTTTTGTGTGGTAATGTGAGTAAAGAGTATCCGGTTTCATACCCATTTGTCTAATTATTCTTTGTTCATGAGAAGCTTATGTAAAGTCAATAGAGGTAGGGATCTTAAATTTGATATGTCCCTTATTAGGTTTTCCTTTCACTTGATGCATGTTTCCTATTAGAAAGAGTTGTTGCAGGGATCTAATTCCTTAGTCTCAATATCAAATATTTTTTTCCCATCAAAATGTACTATTTTTGTTGGCTTAAAGAAATGGAGAACTGGACACTGACTTTGTGGTCCCACACCTCAGCCATATCACTTTCGTAAAATGTGACAGGGTTACCTTCCTTCTTATTAAGTAGCACAAGAAGTGAAGGAGAGGGCAAGAGATGAATGGGACTGTGGAAATTACTTCCACATATGCTCCTTAACTACCAGCAGATAGGGATCGTCAGGTCTGTTGCCTGCCCTTGGTTTAAATTTTTTTTGTGATTTCTGAGGTCTAATTCTTTATATTGATTAACTGGTGCATTGAGAATACTTGTCTTTTTCTAGAAAAGGGCAACTTCTTTATAGCTTCACTGTTATATGCCAAGTACGGCCTGTCATTTAGGACATGATGGTGTATATCTTAAAATAAGATATTGGGCCCTGACTGCAATCCATGTTTGATGCATTAAATTTTGTCTATTTTTTGTCCGAGTTACCCAATTGTTAAACTTCTCTGTGCTGCACCTGTTGGTTCTTTTGCGATTAAATGTGGCTTGGTAGAATGTATAATGAGATAAAACAAAATCTATGCTCTTATGCTTGTCTCTCTTAAATTTTGTTGGACGATGCATATATTTTCACCATGGGATGCCCCTCATCTAAGAGGAGTTGGTACTTTTTCATGAATTAAAGGTCTTGAGTTTAATTTCATCCCACCCTATTAATTAGAAGGGACAGTCAAATTTGCACTGTATACGTCACTTGTGTGAAGGATCATAGGCATTTTGATGTAGCATTGGGATAAAACAAGTCAAGTTATTCTTGGTGAAGGATTTGGGACTGATGACACGAGTCCTCAAAATGAGAAGTTTGGATAGAAATTGAGAAAAGTTCTTGGTAACAAATGTGCTAAGAACCACATGGTAGCACAATTAGAATTTTGTCTTCACTGCAGTGAACAAGAGTAGGTGTTGGAGTATTTTGATATTGCTCTTTTGGGTTCTGTGACAGTTCCATTAGGATAGTACTGGAAGATAAATTGTTCGGCAAAATTTTCAAAGATGGTTATTTTAGGTAATTATGTCTTTCCTTAAATAGTGTCTTTGTGTCACAATGAGAGTCTTGAATTTCAGAGATTAATGATTCTTTGGGTCACAATGGTTATTCTAGATCGTCTGGTAGCCTTGAGGCACTGGCTGGTATTCAAATTATCACTCCTAGGAAAAAGAAATTCTAGGGAAAAAGTATTCCATAAGCATTAGTTCAGATTCATATCAAAAAGAAAAAAAGAAGCAAACAGAACTTGAAAAAGGCCTTCTCCACTTTTGAGGTCATATTGATATTTTTCAATGCTAAAATTTATTTGGGTGCTCTGTGGGCAACTGTGGGATTCTGTGAGAGAGTTGTGTAAGTTTCATTTTTGATGAGCTTAAAGTTGGATTATAGGTACTAATCTAATACATTTTGCGGAAGTATTTATGCTAGCCATAAAGAAGGGAGAATCATAAATATGTCTGCTTTTGAAAACAGTTC
>JAOVVI020003463.1:0-19044 GCA_028571085.2 Nepenthes alata | reverse complement strand
AAGTTGATAATAATCCTCACTTTAAAAAGCCGTATACTATATAAATAAAATATTATTTATATTAATATTATTGGTGTAAAAAATAATAAAGTAAAAATTAAGATAATATAAAATTTATATTTAATTTTTAATAATTTTAATATAAATAAATATATAATTGTGTATATAAATATTATTTTTTATTGTATAAAGGTAGTCATATTATTGTAGGAAATGAAAATATGATCATAACTCAATCAAAGTGTATCAAATCATTCTTGTTGGACATACTTATCAGTATCAGAATTATAATAAAAGTGAAAATTTTTTAAAAAATATAGTTATAAGCGGAAAATTAAAGAAAAAGAAAATAATCGTTATGATAAAATACATGAAAAAATATATTTAATAAAGAAAAAACAACAATTTTTTCGTGTATAAAACTTTAGCATTTGTATTTTAATTTTTGTAATTTCTCTCATTCAAGGAAAGTAAAAATACTAGAAGAAACATTTTATAAAGTGGAATTTTAAGCGAATGTTAATTAAACTTAATTGAGTATATATATGTATATTTTAAATTACAATAGCAATTGTTTGGAATTTTGAGCTTTTGTCTTATTGTAAATACATACATATTTAAAATATATTAGATTATATATAATTAATAAATAATAACCAGACTATTCTTTAAACCATAATAAAATAATTAATCTTATTTATTGACATCGCTACTCATCCATTTTGAAAATGGGATTTTAGAGGGAAAAACCGATGCCCAATACATAAATACATGCAATCATACTTATAAAGATGATTTTTTGGATCAAAATCCGTAACATTCATGTTATAATAAAATAACCTTATTAATATGTAAGCACTCATCCTCAATATTATTAGGATGAACAAGATGATGTTTTTGGAAATGGGATTTTAGAGGGAAAAAATGATGCCCGATACATAAATACATTCAATCATACTTATAAAGATGATGTTTTTTTGATCAAAATCTGTAACATTCATGTTACAATAAAATAGCCTTATTAATGTGTAAGCACTCATCCTCAATATTATTAGGATGAACAAGGTGATGCACATGAGATGACCATAAATTAGTGTAACACATCCACTATTCCATACAAAAAAAACCGAATAGATTTGCAGGCATTTGCATATGAAGAATGCACACAGATTTCCAAATCCTTTCATTTTATAGTCCATATGTAATTTTAATATCATAAAAACTTAGACAGACTAAAATTATAAGATAAATCCTTATTTTAATAGCGGTGATAATTCTAACCATCAAAATTATCAAAATAAAAACACAACTCGTCAAGAAAGAATGGCAGATTCAGAAATTAATATGGGAAAACACAAGCTTTTATTGTCTAATAATCTCGTAATTGATTAACCAAACTGCTGTCCAGTAAACATGAACTGATAACCAATTTAAAAAAAAAACCACATTTCTACTGGCCAAAACATTGGAGACGCGGCAGCCATGGATGGCTTGCATAAGGTTAATTCCATAAAGGACAAGACTTACATAAACATGTTCGGCCTTGACGCCTTGTATGTGGTCTTAAGCTTTCGGGTTGGGGGTCTGACCTTCCTGAACACCAAAGGAAATTTGATCTTGGAGTTGTGGAATTGCTTGGTGCTCTCCCTTTTGCACAGCTTAGCCGGGACTGTGGCTGTCTTGATGATCTGGATGCAAGGATTCCGAACCCGGTGGCGTGAGGCCATCTCGTTGTACATTTGCTCAACAGCTCCATTCAAAGTTGTGTCACGGTATTCCTTGTACATGTTATGGTAACCGGTGCGGCTTTGATAGCGAAGCCAGATGCCATAGTTCTTGATTTTGGTGGGATACTTTTCAAATATCTGCGGGAACATCAAATGAAGTTTATGCAAAAGGGAGAGAAACGAATATGATACCGCAGTTGACAGAAGCTGCTCACCACCACAAATAAGATTAGTTTACATAATCACAGGTGCGAAATAAGTATCCATATCTTAAACCCAGATGCACCAAGAATGGCATGCAAATATCTCATGGAAGTCCTTGACTTCAACCATCGTGTAATGGGGACAGTAATATGACGGCAAACAACAAAAGTTCTATTCTATGAGTTTGGCAGAAGAAGATACTCCAAATTATCAGGCAACAGAAACTCAAACGGTCCTCACAGCAATGTCTAATGACTCCCAGAAATGAAAAAAAAGTTCACATCAAGAATTTTGGCAATAAGATCTTATGATAAAGGGGGAAAAAACATGTATTTCTAGACCCTAGTAATTTTGTTCTACTCAAAACAGTGAGAATGACTCCAAATCAAGCATGAGAATTTTGGTTCCATTATTAGCATTATTTTGAGATCCTAAATGATCCAGTAGCACCTACTGTAAACTTCTACAAGCTAGATTGTAATGCTAATAAAGGGACTAAAATTCACATGCTTGATTATCCAAGAATTTAAAACCTGCTGAAGACAATTCATAATCTGTCACACAAAAACATTATTGATTGCCACATAAACCCAGCAATTTTGAGTTTGATTCTTCATCCCAAATAAATTAAGCATATTATAAACTCAGCATTTCATCTTTTCCCTCCATACTCGTCCATCACCACCTCTCTTTATGTTCTTTTGTTCTGTAGTGCTTTGCCAGTGGAGAGCAGCAGGTGAGAGGAGCTGGGAGAACTTTTTATCCCATTTTCTAATAATAGAAATATAATAAAGCACAAGTGTAGCAATTTACCCACAGACTACCCCAGTGTTTGGAGTGAGCTTAAGGGAAATTGGAGAAAAATTTGTGCATTATCCCACAGATTATCCCCACCCACTTCAATTCAGATCATTCTATTAAATGAAAGGAAAAATCTAAACAAAACTGTTCACATGGAAAAAAAGAATCAAATATAAAGCTAAGTTTATGGTTTTAGGGACACTTTCACTAAAGCTATTGCGTTGCCGGCCACAAATAGTAAAATGGAGACGTAGCAACACTTGTAAAGGGCCAAAAATACAGTACAACATGCAACAGAAATGTGGGTTCAAATGTGGCTCATTTAAACATGCAGCCGTAACATAAATTCACAAGATACAATAGCCAAAATGACCAAAATTTTAGCACCAGTGCACATCCTATTATTGTTCTGATCCAACCATTGCAAGCATGGGAGTAGTAATCTTGCAACTTTCCACATGGAACTAAATATATCTCCAATAAAGGCCTCAGAAATGAAGACCAATACAAGGATAACAACAATGAGCTAATTTCTACTCAAATCATTCAATGGGCATGGACTTTAAATTAGGCCGTCAAAGTCTCAGGATAAAAATCAGACCACAAAAAAGCATGATTTTGCATTGTATAATCCCGTCACTCAACATCCGCACCAGAAACCCGCTAATTTTCCTCATTCATTTCTATTAACACGACATTAGAAAGAAATTACATTCACTTTTTCCACTCCAATAAATCAAAAATCTCTTGAACTAGCAATTTCCTAGCAGATTAAAAGAAAAAATCTGTACCCACAAAAAAACCACTAGCAAAAAACCATATACCTCGTTAATCGCAAGCATTTGGCCATTACTCTTCTTAACTTTCTTTAGCTTCCTCAAAAAATACCTGAAGAAGAACAAAACACAAGATATCACTGAAGCTGATCTACAAAAAAAAAAAAAAGATTAAAGAGATCTAAAAGCCACTCAGCAAAATCCAAATATCAAACATGCAAAAGACGGCTTACCAAAACTTCGACTTGGCGCGAACCTCGTTCGTAGCCCAAAGCTTCATGCGATAGATCTTAGGACTCTCATCATTTTCCGTGGGGAGAGCTCTCCCGACGACTTGATACTGATGAAACTGCTCAAATCAAACAATCAAATTAGAACAGACACTACAAGATCTTACACACAGACACAGGAGGTAGGCGAATCAAATGTATGTAAAAACGGCGTACGATTACCCTGAACTTCCCCATCGACGAAAGATCGCTCCCCCTCTCTGATTCTTACTCACCCTCTTTCGGTGCCGCTTCACGACTATTTAGGGTTTTGCTCCGTTTAAATTGGGGAAATAAATGGACCTAGTTGGAATACTATCCATACCGAATCAAACATGGGCCCGCAGTAGCCCAATAGTGCCGTTTGAAATTGGACCACGGGCTCTATGGCCCAGTATACAAATGGAAACCATTGATAAAATATATATTTGTAGTGAATCATTTAATATCAACATTTTTTGATTTTATAGAAAGATTATAACATATTGCATTATTGGTATTATATTATAATATATCAGCTAATATTTAATATATCAGTCAATATATACGATATTTAACTAATATATCAGCTAATTTTTTTCTATTAGCATATATTTTTTAAACTTTTTTAAAATTATATTCAATAACAATATATATAATAATATTAAGATATTCATAATCAATACCGATATTATTATTTTTCATCTTTGAAGATAAATATTATTTTATTAGAAGGAGATGTTAGATTTAGGGTATACCAAGCATTATACTTAATTTTATTTTTGATATTTTTTATAAATTAAATTAAAATTTTACCATTTTTTAATTTATATATTAAAGAAACACATTTATAATACTTTTAATATAAACTATAGGTTATTGTATTTTTCCCCAAGTTATTTTCAAAGTTCAAATGGTCACCATTGTAGTGTTACATCATCTTTGACCTAATATTGCCCATAATGCATTAGCTTTATCAAACACTCACACAACTTCATAAGTTTTCCTTTTTCCCTTTGAAAATTATTTTTCCAATAAAAAATAAATTAACTTATATTAAAATACATTATGTTTCTACTATCATATACGTAGAGATTATATATCAATATATATTATATTATACTGTATTTATCAGTCGATAATCCTCTAAATATGATTTCATAAAATAACTTAATGAATTAACTATTAAATCCCTTTTTAACTATTAAAATAGAATTAGCTATCACAACTGTTGCGTTTCAGATTTCGGGGTCCAGTGCAATACAAATGTGTAAGGGTGTAAGATGTGGGAATGAGAGATGAAAACCGGGTTTTACGTGGAAAGCTTCGTCTTGAATGAAAAAGAAAAATTACGAGACTCTGGGTCTGTCAATATGCTTCACTATGATTCAAACTCTTTTACAGAATACAAGTTTGTTGAGTATTTTTTACTCTTTTTTTCTGCTATCCTTCTTTGAAAGCTCTCTCTTTTTCCTTCTCTCTAGAACGATCTGTTTCGGAAAAGAGGAGGTGCTCCCCTGAAAGGGATTTCGCTGGGTATTTATAGGGGAATCGCTCCGTTGAGGAGGAGACACGTGGTGGCCATCAGATGACCGAGTGGCCGGCCACCGACCCTGCGGCAATGGCAGGTATGTCAGGGACACCTGTCGCCAGTTGCTTGGGCGCGACGCTTGCCTGCAGATATGGCATGTCAGGGACGCCAGCTACGCTGATACGGTGTGTCATGAGCCGTTTGGACTTTTTATAATGGTGCGTGCTTATTGGAAATCATCGAGGTTTGCTTAGTTGGCGTTTTCGGCCGTGTGAAAGATAGTCCCCGTCCTTTCGTGTCACGCACTACTATCTTGTGAGTTCGTGGACTCGCTCTTGGACTAGCTCGTGGCCTGACACGACATTTGAAGTTCTCGAGTGTCTTCTTTTTGTCCTCGTACTTAGATGTCGTCTACTATTTGCGATGTCCTCGAGCCCATATTAGTCAACGGGGCCTCTCGGACTTTGGTTGTGGCCTTGACTTTTGAGATATTAGCCCGTGTCTTTGGCCCTCTTGAGCCGTGCAGCCTTCGCAATCCTGGGCAATCTATTTTTGGGCCTTTCGTTTAGGCTCCTCCGCTTTATGGGCCCTTATATTGGGGCCCAACAACAACTGTCATTTTTGCTAGTGTACTTCTGATCCTCCCTATTTTAGCTAAAGTTGACTAGTACTATATTTTCTTCAAAATATATTTTTTAATTATAAGCTTAAAATTCACTAAATGATACTCAGTATAATTATTATAACTCTCATATTTGTATTTGTGTGGTCTATAAATATGAATATTATATAACAGTTTATATATTAAAATATAAGTGAAAAGTTCTCTTTACTCTATTTAGATATTGAATAGGAATATGTACTCCACTTTTCCATTTTTACTTTTATAAAATTTGACATGATATCAAAGCCAAATTGCTATCTACCCCGGTTCACAGCTCAAAGCTCTCTTGCTAGACTGTCGTTCAAATCTTTCCAACCAAACTTACGTTCAAAATCATACATCATTGGATCTTATCGCGATAAATATTATCATGCAGTCAAGATTTTATCTCGATATTAGACATTACGTTACTGGTTTGGCAACTTAGTTCTCAAACTCAACTTGATTTGTTTTATCGATTTTGAGCTTTAAGAAGATATATTAAAAAAATAATCATTTTTAATGATTATTCAATCTAGGTCAGTTATTTATAATAAGATGTTAATTATAAGTATAACATCTTTTAAAATATTATTTCTTAAAATTATCATATTTTTCTTATTTACATTCAAATAGTCTATAAATAAAATTTGTATAAAATTTCTTTTAATTGATCTATCGTATAAAAGAATCTCCCATCATCAATAGATAGCTAACATTTTGAACTGTTCTATCTAATTTTTACAAGTAGCTTTTATTATTTCATATCGTCTCAAAAAGAAAAACGAATATACTTTATAGTAAAAGTTAAACATTTATATAATAATATACTTTTTCCTAGTAAAGTTCAGGAAGAACAAAACTGTGCAGTTGCAGGTCCATACCTGTGGCACAATACAGAAAATATATTATCATATAGATTCGGATGGTTATAAATAGTGCATGAAAAAAATTAAATAAAGTTATTTGAAATTTTTTTTTTCTAAAAACATTTTTTAAAAAAACAACGGGCACAAATTTTACATCAACCACTTATAGAAAATTTTGATATATTTTCCTCAGATTTTAATTGAAATTGCTAATATGACCATATCTAGATCCTATAAATACAGGTTTATCTCGTATAATTTAAAATTATATTTGATCTATAGAAAAAAGGGAACCAAAATATGAGCCATCTGTGGACCATTTTAATCATATATTCGACTTTCTATCAGTGTAGTTAGGAGTATAGTTTACGAGCGATAATATATCATTTTACATAAGATATATTAAGCCTTTTTTAAAAAAGAAAATACTTCATTCTGACTTCTCTTGATACAGATAATTGGTACGAGCGAGCCATCCCTTTCGACACCAATAAAGTTATATAAAAATCCCTACATATTAGAGAGATGTCAACATACCCATGGAAAAATACATACAATATATTTATTTTTTTAATATTTTTATTTTATTTTGAAATGTTAAATGAAAATAGAATAAAAGAAAAAAAATAAGGATATAATTGATTTTTTCCCCGAAATGAAGTGATATTTTTGTTTTGTTGATTTTCTGTTTTCACTTGTTTTTATTGTTCAATTTCAGATTTTTTTCCCCAGCTATTTAGATCTTTAATATATAAAAATTGAGTATATAAAAAGAATAAAATTCACTTGTTCAATTGTGTCACTTAAATTTAAAGGATTTAAAATAAATACTTAAAAAAGCAGTAAAACTAAATATATGAAATTTAATTTTAATAATTTTAAATAGAATAATAAATAAATTAAAATCAACAATAAAGATATTCCTAAATTAATAAAGTTCGGCACCTTAAATTACTAATTAAAGAAAAACAATATCGTGACCTAGTTTATAACCTATTGGCTATTAGGAAAGCGGATCGACCTAAAAAAAATATTAATAAATTAAAATGAAAAATACCATCTGATGTGTTTTATAACAAAAAAATTATATGTTTAAACTCTGAGAAAGAAATTTATAAAACGCCTAAAGGTACCAACCATATCAAATATGTACCAAGATAAAAGTATTATGCAGATATAAATACTAAGATAAATGAGTAAAATCATATTAAAAGATAAGAAATGATCATATTTTTAAACGTTTAGAAGTTACACATTAGATACAAAAATATTATTTGAGATTGTTCAAACATTAAAAATATATATCAAATAAAACATGTTTGAAAAAATATGAGTTAATTGTTATTGGAAGAAAGAAATAAAAACATCTAAATCAATAGTACTTTTGTAAATTATACTCAATCAAGTTTAATATATTTTTATATCCGAATTATTATACGAATTATTGAGCTACTTAGTCTCGCCCAGCAGGTCGAGTTAAAGCGGGTCCGATTTTCGTCTACTATAAATTTAGATCCTGCACATCACAACAAATAAATAAAAGGTTGAAGGTATATGGGATTAGTTTCATTATATATCATCCGACGCTCAAATTAAAAATTTTTCTTCAATGGAGAGAAAGAAGGATGAATGCAAGGTACATGGATGTACGAATGAAGGGGATTGAATGTTGATCGGAGGATTGGATTCCGAGATGTACGCTCGGCTAGGAGAGGCTCTTTAGAGGATGCGCTCTTTATAAAGAACGACTTGTGAGAGATATGTACTCGTGGGTTGAGTGGCTTTGGATAGGGTGAGCTTGTAGGTAAAGTAACTTTTCTTTAAGCCGCTACAATCTAAGCTATATGGTCTCAGTGTGTTGGAACATCTAAGCATTAGGAACTTCAAAAACTCAAGAGTTGATCCCTTCCTTGCAAAAGAAGAGGCATATTTATAGATTGAATGCCAATGTAACCATCATTGACCTTCATGGCTAGTGACGGTTGTTCGTGTAGATCC
Source organism: Nepenthes alata (assembly GCA_028571085.2). Taxonomy (NCBI): domain Eukaryota; kingdom Viridiplantae; phylum Streptophyta; class Magnoliopsida; order Caryophyllales; family Nepenthaceae; genus Nepenthes; species Nepenthes alata. Next base: position 10,247 of record JAOVVI020003463.1, on the reverse strand, counting down.
GATGAATTGTTTAAGTGATCACGAGGAGCGATTATAGTAACTGCTACAATTTAAAAATCTTCACTCCATTGATCATGGGGGCGTTACATGGTAACTGTTGAATGAGAAAATTCGTTGAGCCACAACTGCTATCCTAGAGCGACATATAATCATAGGATGATATTTTGAATATATTTGCTAAGTTGTCAGAGCAATCTTAGTACCATATTACGGTAAGTGCCGTCTACCTACAGGCGTTGAGCTATGAAGACTATCAGCTGTTGAGTTGGAAGAACCGCTGGGGCGACGTATTACATAATCTTAATTACCCGTTTTCTGTTGGGTGATATCTGATCATGCTTCCCAGGTCGATCGCCACGCTTGTTATATCTTGGCTAATGGAGTGTCCTGCTAGGCTTTCACTTTTTGGATCTTTCCTCCTCTAGTAGACTGAGTTTTTTGGGTCGACCCATGGGTCACCATGCCTATTAGAGTCATTTTTCTAATTGGCAAATTTCGTGACCATATGTACTGGTGCATCGTTGTCGGGTTCTGGGTTGTCGTATTTCCGTATCAACATATCCGATCTGTCCGTTACGCCCTCCAGTCGCTCGATCCCGTCCGAAGCATTCTCGCTCTCCGTGTGCTCACTACCCGCTCAACCCTAAAAACCAGAATGGACCCCGCTCATTGTGCGCCGCCCCCGCGCTCGAGCCCAAAATCCAGAATGGTCCCCTCTCGCTGTGCGCCGTCCCGCGCTCGAGCGGTCGTAGGGTTCTTTGGAAACCCTCCGTGCGCCCGCCGCACGCTCAAGCTCCGCTCGAGTGCCGTGGCAACGGACATGTTTTTAAATGCAAATTTTGAACCCTCTATATATACTGGGCTTATAATTTTGAAACCCTAAGGACTCTTGAGAGATAATTTTCGTGCCCCATTTGAGAAGAAGGTTGTTCATGCTTCTTTGATATTGCCTCTCTTGAGAAAACCAAAAGCTACAAGATTGAGCTCCATATTCTAATAAGTTTTCTCATCACCTTCTCTTAACCATTTACACACTTTCTTCTACCTTCGTTGGAGACGTTGTTTCGTTGAAGAAGGAGACCTGATCGTGTTCGACAATTCAAGTGACTCGAGAAGAAAGATTGATGTGAAGACCGGAAGGTGTCCGGTTCCGTTGCCGCGGGTAAATCCAAGGAGTTCCTTGGTAGGAATCATAAGACGGGAGTTAGTCGGCTAAGTTAGCGCATCGTTACCACCCGATTTGTAAGTTAATTTTCATAGTACATTGCTTCCCTGGCCGTTGAAACCCGAAGGATTTTTCTCAATTACCGTGGGTATCGAATTTTCCCTTCGCCATCAAAAATCGTGTATTATTATTACTGTTTATGCTCATTTATACTTTGGATGATTATTAGTATCATTGACATCTAGAATTAAATATTCTTTATGTGTATTGGATATTTATTGTTTATCGCTTCTGCTATATTTATCGAGGTCGAAACTCGATTGTATACTGTAGGACAAAAAGTGCTTTTTCAATGCCCATCAGAGTTGAATAACAAAAACAAATTTAAATGCTGACTACTTAATAAAATATAACAGTTTATTGTTATTGTTATCGGATTCCTTAAGTTTTGAAGTATCGGCCAACCTTTACGAAGGGGGGAAGATATGAAAAACTTCAATCCTGAATTTCATACCGTTTTCTTCTCTTTTTTCTTTGCTACGTCCGATCACCATTTCCATGTTTGTTTCCCCGTCAATTCACCGTATAACACCACATTCTTCTTTGTAATCAAAGCAGCTGAATTAGCCACTTCGTTATACATACCATTGTTCCCTGATTCATCTTACCGCCCGAGAGGAAGACGTGATTGCACTTGCGCCCCCTTCTTTCTGGATTCCGACACAAAATGGGTAATCACTATGGTATTTCAACTGCCATGAATGTTCGATGCAGCTTTACTTATCTCGAAGGAAAATTGATAACTTCAAAAAAGAGAGAAAGCTAAAGAGTACCCATAAGGAAAGAACAATTACTATGTTAAACTGAAGGTTTGTAAATCAAGCCACGCTTTGAATTTTAATGAAACAACTTCATATCGATATTAAACAATAAATTGGAAGCATTTCAAATGGACTATCAGTGCATGAAATGAATTCAACGAGGAAAAATAACAGTCATCGGCACATTCACAGCCAAAATGAGGAAAAGAACCAATGCGTTCCTTCAAAAAGTATAGGCAGAATATACACACTGCTTTTCTCTGCAGATTTCACCATGGCTGAGCTTCCTTAGTTACACCCAAAGTGATGGCAATCACCACTAGAATAGACTGCATTGGCAGAAAACACAAGAACAAATAAAACAGGAGCACAATAACAGAAAAATTTTTGGTATGGCCATGGATAAAATATCTGTTTTGGTATAGAAATTGGTTATGCTTATATCAATTTTAATATATTAGACAATATATATCGGTATCAGATATACTAGAAGGGAAAAAGCTAACTAGGTTGCATTGGCCAATATAACACTGTATCGAAAAACATTCGTATCGGAGGGCCCAATACTGGTACATATCGGTCGATATTTACATTTATGGTTATGGCTAATTATAAAGCTAACTAGTCATGATCAATATTTAGAAGAGGAAAAATAAACCATAAAAAAAAAAAAACCAACACAAATCTAAGTCAACCAGATTCAATATAGCTTAATTTCTAATAGGAAATCTTTATATCTTGAAATTAATTTATCAAGTGGATGATAAAATCTATGGATGTTGTAGGGGACATTTGCTTAAGTTAAAGACCTAAATACTTAATTGGTACTACTTATCCCCAAAAAATGTCCTTGGGTATCCATTTATACTTGTGACCCAATATTCAACTACTTTTTGAAAGTCATCAACCAAGTTTCTGTAATTCCTCCAACACAAAGAAACTTTATTACAATGGTTGGGGTAATATGAGTTATAAGGGAGAAACCTAAAGCATGATTTCACGGTCAAGAAACTTAGATGCATTTGATGCTGCTTATTTCTATTGCTTATTTCTACTTCAAAATTTCCTATTTGGTTAGGCCTAAATTTTGAAATTAGAATTATTATTTTAGGCCTAATTCCAATTCTATTGCTTGGCATTAAGCGGAATTGAAACTTGAATTACATGTTCTAATTCCCTGGAATTGAACAATAGTATATGATAATTCTTTGTAATTTTTAGCAATAGAGTAAATAATTGTAATTCAGAGTCTGAGAATTATCTATCAATTAGATATAATAAAGTTGAACAAGCCAAGACCTATTAGGTAAAATATTTTCAGTTGTTTAGACCATGCAGAAGTAGGCAGACAGACTATAATTTTATTTTTTATTTTTTTAAAAATTATACAAAATTATTATTTAAAAACTAAAAAGTCAATACTTTGATAAAGAATGTTGTCTAAAAGCATCTTTAAATAATATATATCTATAAAATAATATTTATATTCAAAATTAATATAATTAAAATTCATGTATTAAAAAATTTAAAATTTATATTGAGCTACTTATTTCTTTTATTTTTATGTACAGATCAAAAAATTAATTATATATCAAGTTTATTTTTTCTTTCAAAATTATAATTCATTATACAATCTAAGCAATAGAATTTAAATTCTACGCAATTTCAATTTCAATTTCAACAAGATTGAAATTAGATTTAAAATTTTAAATTCTAATTCCAATTTCACAGTTCAAATGGATAGCAAATGTAAATTCAAACCCACCTGTCTTTCACAATCACACATAGTTACATAGATCTAAGTAAACAAAGAAATACCAACTGCAAAAAGGAAAGAATGGGTAGTGTCTTTCTAGACTATTGACTTCTAAACACAGAAATGATGCCTGGAATATGGGGTTTAACATATTTAACAAAGCATAAAGTGTATTTCCTTTCTACGATAAAGATATCACAGAAGAAAGACACATCCACAAACAAGCCAAATGAATAAGTACTTACAGCTATAACGCATGCAACAAGCCCGGGTTTTTCTCTGTATTCCGTTCTGACACAAAGTAGAATCAAAGCTCCAACATACCAAGGAATGGCGGCAAGAAAAAAACCAGCAATAAACCTTCACATGAAGTAGATAGCATAATCATATATCTAGAATACTAATAACATACTAGCAACGAAAAAATTAGATATGACTATTAGAGCTATTTAACTTATTGCCCCCACTCCAAGATCGGAACAAATACTGAACAGAAATTTATACCAAGTAAACACAAAATTGTATTTCTGAACATGATACAATGAAAATAAGTTAAAGATGACATAGCATCATGCCTCTAATAAATTCTGACACGCAGCTGTAGACCTAGTCACTCCAATTTATTTCTTTCCAAATAATCAACGAATTCTTATTGGAAGTAATCCATAATGATAATTATCCAATTTGTAAAAGATAATATTCTAATACTTTAAACATTAGAAAAAGCATCCATTAAAATCGTCCATAGAAACAAACTATCTTTTGTGATCAGGCAGTATGCATCCATTAAAAGCATCCATATCATTTATCGGGTTTGCTGCCCAGTACACGTGTCCCATTATGCAGTATGCAAAAAGGTGGTGTTCTTCATCAGAGGATATATGATTAGGAACCATCCAGAACAGAGCAAGGCAAGACTCAGTATGCAAGGGAGTTCGGGAAATCTGGTAAATATGTTAGTACTATTCTGAATGCATCTTAATATATAAATGGATTTCTAGTAGATACAAATACACATTTTTTGTCTTACTCGTTTAAAATCATATATCATTGGAGTTTGTTGAGCATCTTGTATGCAACTCAATATAGTGTCATGCCAATATCATTATTTAAAATCCAGTAAAGATGCCTCAAAAGGAGAGCGAAACCAGGGAATTGACTCACAAGAACCATCCAATTCCAATGCCACAGCAAGGAAGACGTGGCAACCTGACCGGACGTCCTTCAGCAACGGCATAACCTTAGCCCCAAGAAAAAAAGGGGAAAGAAATGAAATTGAATCAAGAATTCCAAGAAAAAATAATATTATTTACCAGAAGCTAGTTTTCTCCACCGCCCCCTCCCCCAACATAACATAAGATTATTGGTTGAATGCAAGATAGATACCCTCAGTACAGAATATGTGAATAATGTTATAATCGGAAAATAGAATGCAAGACTTGGTCATATCAAACTATCCATGAAATCTATTAAAATAGAAATAACTAAAGGAGAAAACAAATCTATTTTGAAAAAAAAAAAACTCTCATAGGTGACCATGCAATTGACAGATGCATAATTAAACTCTATTATAAGGAATTTCCAAGCACAAATTCCAAAAGAAATCAAGAGTTATGATCCACACATTGTGCTTCGATATCCCCAAAAAAGGAAAAAAAAAATTCCCAAGCAAACACCTGTTCTTGAACTGAACTATCCTGCAAACATGACTAGAAGGATGACAACAAAGCTCAGCATGTCAAGTTGGATATATGAATCCTCTTTTCAAGTCTACCTAATTTAAAGCAACCTCCTATGAAAGTTAAAAGATATTCAAGTCCTTGACTACTTAAGGCTTATGCTATATTTTTCTAAATCTATACCTCCCTTTCTCATTGCCTCCAACCACAACCAAATCATTTGTCTTAACCAATATTATCATTTGACCAACTTTTCATGTTGGTCAAGTTCAAACCATCTCAAACATCCTTCCATTGCCTTATTTTATACACATGCTACTAATTGCTAATGATTTGTTATATTCTCATACTATCATTTTTAGAGTTACACCACTTACCAATTTTAAGATTCTATTTTTTCTAAACTTGCTTTTTTTAGTTTTTGTTTCACAACTGCCCATCACTGTAATCCACCAAACATCTCCTATAAAATATTCCTTTTGATGAGAGAGGTATTTTACAATTGCATAATACTATAGAGTCTCAATACATTTCTCCAATTATAACCAACCCCCACAAGTCCCATATGTAAGGTCGCCATGAATCTCTCCACTTTATTAGATTTTGGATCCAAGGCAGCCGCAATCTATTATTTTTAAGAATATCTTGATTGTTAATTTTAACTAATTCATTATTCCACTGAATTACTAAAATCATATTTCCTCTACTTCATTTTCCCACCTACCAGGATCCATAGCATTCTAAGGCTGTCTCCATATTATTTTTCATTTGATTCTAATCCTCTAGTCTGATTCATCAATATAATATCATCCCCAAATAAAATATACCACACATCACCCTGAATAAACTATAAGTTCATCTATCCCAAAAGTAAACAAGCTAAAAAATTAAATTTATGGCATCAGAATCCCTAGTCTTTCCTGCGATAGTCTTTATCACAGATTTTCCCAGACATGAGCAGTTGCCTGGATTTACTAAATTATGAAATTTTATTTCATGAATAAGAAAAATAAGAGAGATCAATATTCCTTGATCAAGATTGAAAACTTATATATCCTTCACAAATCAGTTCACCCGACTGTCGAAACAACAGATGCCAAATCTCAAAGAAAACATAATAATGGAAGAACAAAATAAAATATATCAGAACACATATGATCATTACCATCAACCCCATCGTACCTAAAAATCAAAACTACGCGCGCGAATAACAAAAGGCCGCAAATCTATTAGAGAGTGAAAGGGACAATACCAGCAACGATCTGACAGTCGTGAGGATAGTGATAAGGGGCGGAAGGAATAACCCCATACGGAGGAGCAGGCTGAGGAAAACCCACTACCGGATGCGACGGTGACGGGTTGTAATAGCCAACCCCTTGGAATGTCCCGTATTGATAATGCCCCGGCTGTTGCAACAGCTGATTCACGCTTCCGCCGCTAACCTTCCCTTCCCTCTCATCCATCTTCAATAAATATCAAACCTTGCCTTAGCTTATTGATTCTCAAAAACAAAATTCGTGGCCTAGCATTCAAGGTTTTGATTTTGAAGCGTAAAACGATGGCTTCTTTACCCTTTTTTTCGGTTCCGTCAATGTAAGAAACCCGAAGGTCGTTGGCTTTTTCTCTCTTCAACTGCTTTCAGGTTTTCTGACAACTCTGAGGTGTTTTCGCGTTTGCAGCAACCGTGATAAAATCGGACTCACGCCCGATCCGATTTAATTGACCCGAATTTTTTAAATAATATAGTTAAAATACATTAAGTATTAAATGTAAATATAACTAAAATTTAAGCATAATTAATTTTTTGAATTAATCAAGATCACAAGTAAAAATAAAGTTTTGGCCTGCGGCATAAATTATGAAGTTTTTTTTATAAATTCTAAAATTTTATTTTAGCTAAAAAAATTTATATTTTATATTTTTTTACAAAAATATATTTTAAATTAAAATATTTTTAAAAATAAAAAAATATAGATCAAACTAAATCATCAAATTTTTAATTATAAATTGATATAGTTGTATTTTTTTAGTCAAAACTAGGTCTAATCTAAATCTACTCGCTGAACTGGTCAATAATTTTTATTTAAAAGAAATATTTTCTATATGTTTAATTATATATTAAATTATAACAAAGTTAACAAAATAAGAATATATGTCATTTTATTTTAATTTTTACTATTTTCCTTCTCTCTATATGCTAAAATAACATTTTCGATCAAAGTAATAGAAATCCATGGAGATGACAGGTGGCAAAAAATTAGAGTTTAATTCCGGAGATAAAGTCTGAGAAATGGCTAGCACATCTAAGGGAACTAACAGGCACACAAATTATCTAATCATGACACAGAAAGGTAATAACAGTAAATAAAAATAGTAGAGCTCATTAAGTCTGATAATTAAAATAAATACGATCTAAATTGCTTAACAGTGACCTATTGGAGGGCAAATTTAATGCCAGCAACCACGATAATTTCAGGTCTAATAACATATATTTAAATTGTTATAGTTAAAAAATTTACAGTTAACTTTGAGATGGTGTGATAGCTCTAGGCTTTGGTAAATACCGATCATCTCGTCCTTTCTGTCCAAAATGTGCTATTGACCTTAATTGGTCGAGTTATCGCTACTGCACCGTTATTTTTAATAAATTTGAGTGCTCAAAGCAGGCCAGAGATGGACCACACCTAGACATCGGACGTGCACCGGATATCCATTTTATGGATCAGCATTGATGGCCAGCCCATTAAATTATGGGCCCAACTGAATCAATTGGGCCACATATGGGCTCCCTATCTCTCCGTTCTCTATTCCAACCCATTTCTCGTTTTGTAAAAGCCCATTCTCTCTCATCATTTCCTCCTTTTTTTTCCATCAAAAAAGTACAGCCCATTCAGCATACCAAAAAGCCATATCACTTTACTTTATGATATAATTATTTATTAAAAGATCTATGAATATCATTAGTGTTGTGTCTCGAATTTCTAATTGTCATACAGATTAGAGAGCATTCGGATTTCTCGTCGTCTAGAGGGTATCACGAGTGGGTCCGATCTCCGTTGCTGTTATCCTGAAATCTGCACAATACAAATTAACAAACAAGAGGTCAGAGGTCGACGAAATTTCTCATACTGAAAATATTTCGGTACTCAAATAAATAACCTCCTACAATAAACGGAAAGGAGCGCACACTTAGAGATGCGCGAAAGTATCCTGAGTATGCAGTGGGAGTGTATAAGTGTGAGAGTATGAGAGTTGATGAATGTTCTGTGGGAAGCCTGGCTCCCGAGAATGCACCGTGTAAGGTGGCTCACTCTGGCAGCCCGTGAAAGGCTATGAGGGATGGATGCTTGGCATAAGTCTGAGAGCGGGACTCAATGAGTGTTTGTCTCAAAGCCCAGACTTAGATTGAGGATTCGGGATTCGATTCCTTTTCCTATAAAAGGAGAGGGAGTATTAGGCTCTCGGGAGTGGAGCTTTGGGCGCGAGAATCCTTTTTGCAGGGATTCGCCTGCCGTTGACCGCTGGTGGCAGTCAGTGGTGTCAGTTGTCACCTTGTGGCGGTGAAGAGACTGTTGTGCATAGTTGGCCACGCCTGGTCTGCCTTTCGCATGAGGATTGGCTGGTCAGCTACAGGGAACGGCGTAAGCCGCGGTTGGGAAAGTTGACATTTCCCTCATTAGCTCACCTCTACTACCTCGCATTCGCTGCCTGCAGCCGCATTAATGAGCTACATGGAGCGCTGATTCGCTGCGGGCGCTAGGCCGCCACGTAGGCTGTTATGAGTTCTAGGCCATGTAGGCGGTTTGGGTCGCTACTTCCTGAATTGAGCCTCGCAAGTCCTAAGTTTCACCGGTACTGGACCCAACACTAGCCCCCATGCCTGGGCCGACTTGTAGTTGAGGCCTGACATGTTCATCAGGGTCCAATTGGCCACCATGCGTCCTTCCTCGAGATGTGCTGGACTTTGTCCTTATCTGGTGTCGCGTCTTCTCTAGATGATCATGTGGACTTTTCAAGTGCCGCAGAGATTCCATGCCCTGAATAGGAGGATTTGCACACCAGAATCTGAGCCAGTACTGAAAACTTTCATGTTTAATGATTGACGGCTATCGAGCGGCACGCCTCGCTAAGGATGGACAGGGCGCCGGCTCCTCTATAAATAGGGGAGTTCGCCGATTGGAAGGATCTATATCTTAGCTGATTCTTGGAAGAATAATGAGAAGCTCTTAGCTTGCCCTGCTCTCGGCAGGGATCCGTAAAGGAATCGGATGGACTTGCTGGAGATCTAGAGCTTCTATCGATGACTGTCTTCACGCCCCAATGACGGGCGCTTCCTCATGCTAACGAGGGTGGCTTGGTCACTCTACCGTCGTTACATGCCTCCCTCATGTCCATCATAACCTCCAGTGTGCGAGAGGATCACAACGGAGCTATTATGGGGCTCTTTGTCCTCGGGATAGCGCGTCACTGGTGGTTTCGGCTGCACCTAGCACATCATATGTGCCTTCCGGAGAGGAGGTAGGAGGTGGAGTCTCTGTAGGGGGAGTGCGTGGTAGCCACACCCCTACTGGGACTGCTGTTAAGGTTGCTTGTTTTACTACTACGATTATCTTAGGATGAACCTTCAGGGTCTAGCCAGCACCGGCGGCTTTGATGCCTGGGCGAATCGGAGTTCTGGCGGTGGCTAGAGTGATCTGATATAGATCACTTTCTCTGGTAAGGCTCCAAGCATCCGAAGCCACCATTCCGGACTTTATGTTCCGTACTGTATCTTTCTCTTTTCTGTACTTTCGTTGTCGCAAGCTTTGTACTTTGTAAAGAAAAAT
>JAOVVI020003461.1:0-19049 GCA_028571085.2 Nepenthes alata | reverse complement strand
CCTTTAAGTATCTCATTATTCTAAGTATCTCATTACGAAACTTATATTTAGTTTGGTTCAAATCTATGTATAAATCAAACTTCTTACAACAGACGTATAAGGAATATCTTTCATTTGATTTTTTTTTCTCATTCATTTTCTGGATATTATATTAAATTAAATTTATCACATTTCTAGATTAGAACAATAGTGGTTAAACAATTCTCCATCTCAAATCTTTCTAAAATTTTCTTGATATATCCTTTATGATATATTTCTTACAATTCATGTGATATATCTCAGAATATTTGTATCCCTATCACATAAGTTATGTTACTCATATATTTCATATCAAAAAATTTAAAGATATGACCCTTAATCTCATATAATAATCCAAGATCATTACTTACAAGCAATATCATCAATATTTAGAACAAAAAATATAAATTTACTCCTACTAAATTTCAGGTATATATATCGATTAATGGTATTTTCTGTAAAATTAAAGGATAAAATGGTATCATGTAACTTAATATACTATTATTGTGAGGCTTATTTAACTCCATATATTAATTTTTTTAATTTACAAATTAAATTTTCTTATCATTCGACTAAGAATCCTTTAAATTGTTTTATATAAACTTCTTTATCTAAATTTCTATTTAGAAAAGTACTCTTTATATCTATTTGTTACAATGTGAAGCAAAATGTATCACCAATAGTGTCAAGAACGAGTTTCACTTTCGACTGTAATTATGAATAATTAAATTGAGGTAATTAAAGTTGACGTTAAAGGAGAAAGAAAATTAGATCAAAAATTAATTTTAGATCAGGTTGCTATAGATTGATTGCCTATGCATGTTCTAAGTAAGAAGGTCACGTTTGACAGTAGCCTAAATGAAACTCGAGCACACTTTTTTATGTTCTCACACTCGATACATGCCTGATAGATATCTGAGCACATTGTGGCAGAATACGAGCAACCTGTCACGCCTGATACGACGCTCGTGTGCCACTTTGTTTGGCATTGACACCCGATAGACACCCAACGAGTGCTTATGCACAAAGTCTACTATATAAGTCATATTTGACTAATTTTTTATTATTTTTTGTCAAATTTTGAAAGAAGAGAGAATCAGAAGAAAAGAAGAGAGAGAAAGCTAGAGAATATAAATTAAAAAGATCTTAAGTAAGATTTTGATAATTTAAAATTAAGACAATTACATCCCAAGCATTCTTTCATTTATTGTTGAATTATTTTTACTTTTTAGAGTATTTATTATTTTAAATACTCGTAAATAATATATTTTCATACTTAAGATATTTGTCTATCACATACACGTACTCTCACTCTTTACCATTTTTATAGAAATTATATTCTTAATCCATGTATATTGATTTGTCAAATTATTTTTCTATAAATATATTTATGCATATTGAAGGGTATACCAAGAATAGGCTAGCCCAAAATGTCAATGGAAGCCCAAAAAGGACGGTCAACACTTCGATAGCCTAGTTAAAGAACGAGCCCAGAAACTAAAAGGCCGAGGACGGTCAACTCAACGTTGACCGTCCGCGCACGGCACGTTGGACCCAAAGAGGCTTTTCTACAGTACTAGGCCTGATCCGTTTGGGCCCCCGACTCAAAAGGCAGCCAACAACAGCTTTCCAAGCATCTTCCACAATCTCAGTTGGCATCCAAAAATGGCATTGACAAAATTGGCGCCCTTCACATAAGGAATGCACCATATTTTTTTAATTCTTTACCAATTGGGATACTCCAACGGTAATATACTCAGAAGAAATGTGACCGATTTGGAAAGTTGTTGGCCGCCTCACAAGGAAACTATCACGATCAACTTGGCAAATCGCATCTGTTCCAAAATGTAAGCCAGCCAGCAGATCACGGAGGCAATCGCTCTTTCCAAGAAAGGATAGCTGCCACATGTCATCTCCCCAACGACATGATTTTCCTTATAAATACCCAGCAAAGGCTCTTGCCTGGGGGGACCTTCTTTCGGCCTCCTCTTTCCCAGAAGAACGGAGGAGAAAATTAAGTATTTGGTGAGCTTCCAAAAGAGAAAGCCTCAAAAGAAAAAGGGAAGATAATCCCACATCTTGTATATTGTAAAGACTTTCACCCATAGTGAAACATTTAAAAAGGCCCAGAGCCTCGTGATTTTTTCTTCCTCATTTAAGAGGAGGTTTTCCACATAAAAATTTTTGTCCCGATCTCTCTCTCCCTACTCCCTATCCCTGACACTTATGTTGCAATTGGACCCACCGATTCCCGGAACGCAACAAAGATAAAAATGACTTTAGATTCAGAAATGCTTTTTTTAAATAAAAAAATACATTTAGCAGTTTATTAAAATAATTAATTTTATATAATTTAATTATAATTTACATAAAATGTTATTTTTTTAGTGTATCTGATCTATAATAGAAGAGAATGATGTATTTAAATAATTAAGAAATTAATTTGTTCCCTATCTTTCTAAATGATAAATTTATATAATTATTTAAACTACAAATTGATAGTTTTTTGATGAGTTACTCCGCCAAAAAATCCTATAAACCAGTATTCCTTGTGGCGGTGACTTCAACGTCGTTACAGTTGTTCATCATCCTCGCCATTGACTCCATCAAACAATGTTGAAACTCCCGCTCCGGCCACCATTACAGCCGCCTGCGGCAGCCCCAACCACCACCGCCACCACGATGATCGTCATCAGTTACTCTTTCTGTTGCCTGCCGATTGATACCGTCCCTCCACAGTTCACCGGACCAGTGGTCGCGTAAATCTCCCTTGTTGCTCATATTTCTACAATCTCATGTGTACACTTTGAATTTGGAAGATCTTTCAAATTGAAAAAAAAAAAATCCAACTCTTGGTACGTCGAGAGAGCGATCTGTTTCCGATTTTCTTAAATATTGAGTAATTAATATTTACTAATGGCCGTTGTATAATTTTTGTACGTTTTTTTTTTCAAATTTTTAAAAATTAAACTTACCTCTATATAATTCAATAAATTTAGAATATTTTATAAACAATAAAATAAAAAATATACATATATATTTATATTTAAAAATTTAGTTTTGACATATAACAAACACATTGAATTAAGGTAACTTTTTTTTTTATTTTACTTAACCTCTAAACCCTAAATCATGAATCCTAATTCCTAAACCCTGGTTCTTAAATATGTGGATTTAGATTAAATTTTGTAAAAATTATAAAAATTTTATAAAATGTGATAACGTAGCAATCATTAAGAAGAGATGGGAAATTTTATTAACCATAAGGCATTTGGGTAGAATGGGGCATCCCACAGGCCAAAGAAAGCTTCGAAGAACGTATTTTTTAACCGTTAAGTCACTTCAATTAAAGCAATGAAATAATTCAAGTTGGGATGTTGATGTTTTGAATTTAAAAAAATAAAAAAAAAAACATTCCTCTGGTTTTTAGATATATTATTTTACTTTATGTGTGTGTGTGTGTGGATGAGAGATCTCGTGGGTATACATAATATCCACACGATTCAACTCTATTAAAGCTCAAAAAAAAAAAGGAAAATTGGTATTTATAAATTAGCTGTGTGGGGTATCCTTATTAGTCCATTTTTTTTTTTATTTAACATAATTGAATTATTTATTTATCCTACTTGATTTAAATATATATTTCCATTTTAAATTTTTTGTACAAAAGAAAATCGATTATTTGCAATGTCATTACTTTATAAAAAATAATAACAATAATAATACTTTATGAAGACCGTGACATGAGGTTCTCTTTTATCTGTGTCGTCAGCTTTCTAATTCCCTGCGCCCCCCAAAAAAAAAGAGCATTAAAAGGGATTTTCACTGTTAAAAAACATTCTTTTTTAAAATATAATTTAATTTATAATAAATAAATAAATATCACAGTTTCTATAACAACAGTATCTAATAAGACAGACAAATATCGCCCCCGTGACTTCGATCTTGTACAAGTACACGAGCCATTTTATGTCAGGATATGTCTTTATAAGTTTAGAAAATTAATAACAATAAATAATTTAATAGATGCTCGAATTCGGAAGGTGGTCACGGCTAAAACGAAAAGAAGAAAAAGATAGAGAGCACTTATGCTCCAAAAAATTGTTGATGTCGATGGAAACTTTCCGACTGAAGGGTACCATTTTACATATTTTTAAACTTTAATTTTTTATTTAAAAATAAATTATTCATATAAAATGTTATAAATAAGTTACGGTTAATTATTTAAAATAATTAAATTATAGCTATTTATTAAAAAATAAAAGACCCATATTAAAAAAAATAACTTCCACCTTTTTAAGAGATGGAACCGGACTTGATCCCAATCCAAAGAGTGCGTCTACCTTGGCTCTTAAGGTGATGGAATTTATTTTTTTTTTAATTTTAATAATTTATTTTTAAATGAATGGTTATAATTTAATAAATAGTTTTAATTAATTTTTAATTTTTTAAAAAATAATTAAATTAGAACTATTTATTTAAAAATAAAATGTTCACATTAAGAGAAAAATATTCTCCACCTCTTAAAGAGATGGAACCCTACTTGGTCCCACTCCAAAGAATGTGTCCTATTGAGTTTTTAAATCACCCCATTATAGATGGCTCAACAAACGGTCACATCATCTAAATTCGGATTGTTGTAAATTGATTACAACAAATGACCAGAATGACCATTTGTTGAAAAATATAAATTTTGGAGAAGACCATTTACCAAAATAGGCAAATCTTGGAGTGGTAAAATTTTGAAGTGAAATTTATAGGAGTGGCAAATTTTGAAGTAAAAATTCACCGGAGTGGATTTTAGAGTTGAAAATCTGGAGTGGCAAATTTCGGAGTGAAATTTTTTGGAGTAAAAATTCAAAGTGGATTTTTGGGTTGGAAATCCGAAGCGGAATTTCAACGTGCAAATGCCGAAGTGGCATTTGTCGGAGCAGAAATCCGGAGTGGATTTTTGGTGTGGAAATCCGGAGTGGATTTTTGGAGTAAAAATTCGGAGTGCAAATATCGAAGTGGCATTTGACGGATTGAAATTTATCGGTATGAAATGTCAGTATATATAAAGGTATGATGGTTAGCAAGCTGTATTAGGCAAATAGGCTAAGTGAAGATCGAGAACACTAGATGATGGTTGAGGATAGTATGTCTGGAATATTGGCAGGTGACTGTGTAGAGCAATTGAATTTTTAAAGTTGATAAATTTTGTAAAGTAGGTAGCTGTCATGCAAAACATGTGCCGTTTGTGTAGGATAGGTTGACCTGCAGAATTAGTGGCAGGTTGTAGAATTGATGGTAGGGTCTACCCGAACGCAACCTACCTACTCGGAAGCACGAGAACTGTGAAGTCGTAAAAAAAGGTTGGTGTGACAAATCAATGACAACATCAGGTCAGATGAGCAGATGAAATTTAGAACCAATGGTGGATAGCAGTAGTGGAACGGAGTAGAGTACGGAATGAAACTCTTGGCGTTCACTGCTTGCCGCCACACTTGTAAAATCAGTGAGTACAGTAGTGCACCACCAGTGAGAGAAAACTAGATAAATAAAAGGGTACAAGAGTTTTCTAACTCTTGATATTATTTTTCTTATTATGTCTCGGGTGTGCTTAAGGTATTCTGTTTTGGAAGTTTTGTAATCGATTTTATATAGTAGAAGCTTATTCGGAATTTATCCCGTGATTTTTTTTCTTAGTTGAGAAGGTTTTCATATTAAAAATATTGTACATTCTTTTATTCATTGTGCCATACTAAATTAGTGGTTGACTACGAAAAGGAGCTTTAGATTTTTGCTGTGTTTGTTTTTGCTGTGTTTGTCTGACTTGAATTTGTCCGACCGGCTACTTGTTCCTGGACACCAACACGTCCATCTCCTGGCTTCCAATGCTTCTGCATGGGCATCAACCAAGCCGGCATCAGACACATTGAAGTTTGGGTTTGCCTCCTTTGTAGGGTCCAGCTCTGGCTCGCACATGGGCAGCACCCATGACATGCCCCATCTTGCCGAGCCTGCTGGCTCATTCATCGGTCCATAGTGCCTGACTCGCCTGTGGCTAGACCACCTCCACAGAGAAGGTGTTCAGTGCCTCTCATAGTTCCTTTCTCATCTGTATTAATTTCTGATGAGTTTCATCTTCATTGAAGAAATTGGTTAAAATGTGCAAAGATTGCTGTTCAGTTAAAATGTTCTCATAGTATATAACAGAACATAATATTCAGACCCCCATTTATCCTTCCACCGTGGATAAGGGAATTAGGGGCCCTACATTTGTATGCGTACAGTTCACATTTAAAAAAAAAAAAAAAGAAGGATCTTGTGCTAGGCGCCGTTGGATGAAATCCAATGGCACTCTTCATGCCGCACTAATGTGGCACAGGGCCCCTCAACCCATAGAAATAATTTTTTTTTTATTTCTGATAGATTAACTTGACAATTACTTTATATTCTCTGTACAAATAATATATATGAGTATAAATTGTCTTTCCTACAACAGATAAGAATGGGTGACAATCAAACATGAAAAAAGGTAACAGTTACTGTCCCATTTGCAGGGTATACCAAATAATAATAGCGGTTACACTTCATTAATAAAATATAGTGACAGTAAGTTATTATATAAATTATTAGATATAAATTTAATTATTTAAGTATAACGTAAGAAGAGTAAATTTAAAGCAATTTTTTTTCCTTTTGAAAAATTATAATCATTGAATTCATGTTTAATAGTGTCAAAATAAGGTAAAGAAACAACAATTTAAAGTTGATTAGTTACTTTCCCATTCACAAGCATGACAAGAAGCATTACCCCCGGATCAAGGGAGTACCATTTTTCAAAACAATAGAAAAGATTATTCTTTAAATTTATATAATTTATTTTTAAATAGATAGTTATTATTTAACTATTTTTTTAAAAAAATTAAAAATTAATTAAATTTTATTATTAAATTATAATTGCTAATTTAAAAATAGATGGCCGAGACATAAAAAATAAATATTTTTATCTTTCCCTTCCAATGAAAACAAGACATAAATGTTAAAAAATTATAAAATTAGGATATTATTTTATTAATAATATTATAAAATTAATATAAATTACATACTTAAATCTATAATTTATCTTTTTTCTTTTTCTCAAATAACAAGAGGATTTCTCTTTTTACCGTTTTCTCTCCTCACAATTATGAGTCACTAAATTCTGTGTTTGTTTTAGCCTACGGGACCTAAAATGAAAAAGAGTAACGTTATGTGGCAACTTTGAGACAACTTTTAATTGAGTGTTATTAAAATAGACCCAAATTTTTAATAACTCTACTTAAATTAAATAATTAGGATTAAAAATCAAATTAATAAATAATAAAAATTAAATACTTATTTAAACCACTTAAAGTAAAATTTACGGTCCATACTAAAACTTATAAATAGATAGAATATCACATTAAATTAAGTAGCTAAAAAATATCCTATAAATAGTCGCATAACATTTCCCATCATAAAATGCTACAAGTTATCAAACTACTAAAGGGAAACCATTTTCATAAAAACCACCCCTTATTATTCACACATATAAAAAAATATTTTATTATTTATAGAGTAAAAAAAAATTTATTTCATCAATTACATTAGTGTAATTTTTTTACTAAAAAAATACTCATTAATAAAATAATTTCTTTAATAAAATATAACTAGATTATACAGAATTATAAAATATTGCCGTTCCAAAAAGATAATTAATGTGTGAAACATATCA
This sequence comes from Nepenthes alata, assembly GCA_028571085.2. Classification (NCBI taxonomy): domain Eukaryota; kingdom Viridiplantae; phylum Streptophyta; class Magnoliopsida; order Caryophyllales; family Nepenthaceae; genus Nepenthes; species Nepenthes alata. The sequence continues at coordinate 11,290 of JAOVVI020003461.1, read as the reverse complement.
TATCAGACAATCTCAACAAAAAACCCTAAAATCATCTAAATTGAGCATAGTTTCAATAACATTTCCGTACACACAAAATTCAAAAAATTCATATACAACCACCCTTTTACAGCCATCTTTTCATGTATCAATAGTGTGTGCTTTTCTTCAATTTTCTTTTTTTGAAAAAATTTCCTTCTACATATAAAAATTAATTGTAGAAATATTGTAAAAACTGAACAAATAGAGGGACCCCAAAATCTCGCTCCTACACGGCGTGCTAAATGCCCCAATTCCCAACCAGAAGACACTTGAACTCAAATCGTTTTGATAAAACATTTGAAGGCTTCTTTCAGTGGCTTCATAACAACGAGCTTTGATCACATTCGCAGAGGTACAATAACAGCCGGCATTCACACACTGTTGTGTTAATGCCGAGTATTGAATCAAGGAGGAGGTAATAATAATATATAAAAATAATTATTTCTATATGAATGGTAAAAATATTTATTTTCGATTGAATTTGTAACCAAATAAAAAAATATCCATTCGCAGATAATAAGAATAGAATAAAATTTTTATTCTCTCCAGCCAAACGTAAGATTAGAGTTTAGTTATGAGGAATGGTGCTATCTCCACCAAATTTTCAGGAACTATTACGGTCCTCTTAATGGATAGACTTTTATATCTACCTAATAATTAGGATTAGAAATTAGGTAGATAAATAATATACGATTAAATAATTATTTAAATCACTTGATATAATCTCTATCATTCAATCACTCTGTTATTAATTCTGGTTGTTTGGCGGATAAGACAACCTCCCTACCAGAAGAACCATAACAGTACACCAAATTTGTGCACCTCAGCTCTCTTTCTGGGCAAAAAGATACCAATAAGTCACCAGGACATGTTGACAGACCATCTGCACATAACCTAATGAATATGCTTTGGTGCGATGGATTTCGGGGGCTCATGCATCATCGTGGAAAAAGGTCCCGCCAAATAATCGATGGAATGAGGAAAGAAGTATTCAGCACCGCATAGAAGTTGTGAGCATAACAAGATTTTATTGTTGCGATTGTTGTGAGCACTACACTTGCCATGTACAAACACATTCATAAAAACTACTTATTTCATGTCGCTTTTTCCAGAGGAAGGCTTTTGAGGAGGGGGAGGGGAGGAGGGTGTTCACTAATTTTCATCTTTAGAAGAGAGAAACTTAAGAATAGATGATGCATATGCAAAACAGGATTCAGTATCAAAAAGCTAAGGCTTGGTATTCTTAATCTCCTACCTCCTCACCCTCTTGACAAATTTACCATCTCTTGATTGAAGGAAGAAAATATCTATGTCTATGTCGGTTGAGGCCATATCAGATTGGATATAAAAAGAAATTCGAAATCAGAATCCGGAGGCAAATATCGAGTATATGGGCCGATATTTTAAAAATCAGGCAACATATTAGAATTTTGTTGAGATATAAGGGAACCCATTACTTATTTATATGGGATGATATTTCCTTCTATAGCCATCTGATTTGGGCTAAGACCATAACCTCAACCAAGTTGAGGCCTCATCAGCACACTCCAGTTTTTGTAAAAGTAAGGAGATATGACAAACAAATTGAGGGGAATATGCAACTCAGCTATGAGACTAGGCATAGATTGTTGGGAAAATGCATAAGAATTTACCTCACAAAGAGAATACAAGAACAACAAAAACATTGACATGGTTAACTAGAATTGAAAAAAAAAAAAAATTAGACAATTTCAGGGCACAATAAAACGTAGACTGGGGCATGGAAGAAAGAAAGATTTTTGTCATTTTGGGTCACTGAGAGGTCACAGTTGACTCTCATTATTTCCTGACATTCTGAATCGTATAACAAATGAAGGACAAGTCAAAAAGAAAAGCTTTACTTTTTATCTATTGAACTCCTTATCAATATTTCACTTCAGGTGATATTCACTCGGAAAATCCCGATGCTTGTTGCTACCCAGCTTCTTCCTAGTCTTGTAAAGCCCAGATAAATATCCTAAAAAGCTTTAGACAGCTGAGCAAATCACAACGTAGGGATCCATAGGAATATAGCAGAAAGAAAACAAGTTCAGACCTTCAAGGCTGCAATTCTTTCTCTGCGCAGTTTCTCGACATCTGGAGCCTGAAATTGACAAGCAATCCACGGTGAAGAACAAAAAAAGAAGGATAAGTAATGCATGACAAAGAAGAGAACCCAAATTCAACTTACAAGTTCTCTCTTCAACATGAGTGTGCTCTCTCTCTCTCCCCCACCCGCTCTCTCTCTTGATGGTCTCCTAGTCCAATGATCAGCGGACAAGATTTTGAAGCATGGAAAATGGTGGCAGCTCTGTAAATCTTCACTATCCCACGTTAAAGATTGGGGGACCAAGGGTGAAGGGATTTTTTTTTATAGTTCAATGTCAAAACACCAAGAGTCAGCAGTTCAACTTGAATTTTAAATCTCGAATATCAAAGTCTTATGAGATTGCATATATAAATGGCAGACCAAACGCCTAAGGAAATTGTGGTCTAAAAGACAGAATTTGGGAGCTTCAAATATCACAGCCTGCAAAATTATTTGGAGAAACTATTGATGTACTTTTTGGGATTGAGGTTGTCTTGACAGAAAATATGTGGGCTTTTGTAGATAGGCAAATCCTTCAATATCTCAATTAATTGTATCTCCACTTCACCGAGCAAGAAGAATTGGATCTCAACTCCGTTAAAAGGGAGAATTCTATTTTTCACTTGAGAAAAATGAGCTAACAATATGAACTTTGTGTTTTCGTTGCATGAAAACTTTACATATCAGGTGATAAACTATTTCAATTTACATACTCAATGTTCACCAATAAGATCTGCTCCCTCTACATCAAAAATATCCAAATAAACTCCTCCTCTTTCCTTTCTTCCCCTTCTTTCTCTCCCCAACCTGCAGAAGAAGTTCAAACCTTCATTAGCATCATTTGTTTGCATATGGATTAAATCAGAAGGATACAAAGCAGTGAACTTTAATGTTCAGCAAAATATAATTGAAAAAAATTTGACATGGTGGAGAAAATTAATGAATACAGCATTTACACATTCAAGCACCCACCATTCACCAGGGATCATTTCCAATAAAAATGTAAAAATCAAACAAATAAAAAATGAAATTCTGACTTTACTTAAGCATGGATAAAAAGCTGACATGATTAGCACATTCATAATATCAGACAGCAGTCAGACGTACATGCGACTATGGTGTGGCACTGTGACAATATCAAATGGTGGGATAGTATTTTTATCATCCTCTAAAGTTTATTATTCTTCAAACTAATTCAGATACAACCAAATTAAAATGCTGAGATTCTTCCCTTCACATTATTTTCCTAAAAGTTCCTATTTGCTCTTTGTATTTTTTATTTTTTATTTTTTGGGTGGAGAGGGAGATGTGGTGGTCATGTTAATGCTTTGGAATTTTCAGTCAACATAGAGATGTGAATTTGCGTCAATTGTAAGTCTTGTAAACATTTTTCATCACCATCAAGAACATATATTATCCACTATTTTTAGCCAATCATGCAAAGAAATCTGAATTAAACAGCTCTTCAAACTTAAATTGAAAGCAAATTGCAAGGAAATACCAAGTTACCTTGACCATGAACCTCCTCAATGTGAGTACAATTGCATCTCTTAAACTGCAAAAGGGAGACGAAAGCAAATAACTACACATAAATAGTCCTCCCATGATTCTCAAATCTGGCAAGATATTTTGGTTAAAAACATTGAAGAAATCTACAAGAAGTCTTCGATCTCTGTTTTATCACTATTATTGTGATTTTGTTGTGCCAGATATCTGCAAATACAAACATGAAACTTCACATATTATCTAACCATCAATGGTATTTCATGGAACACTATTAAATTGCCCTCCTCTTCATTGATTGTTTCCTACCCTTTCCTATTTTCCAGTGTTAATTATCTATTCCCCGTAGGTTCTTGTTTCTCTTTTTTTTTTCAATATATCCAATCATTTCCTTGTGAGGGTTATCCAAAAACTATTTCTATACTTGTAACACCATGGCGTAGAATTAGCCTGTGCCTAACATCCAATGAACCCACAAAACCAAGTTGTGTGGGGTTTATCACAAGTAACAAGAAATTTTCTAATTGCCTTTTATTAGATAGGTGTGAAGACAATTCCAACTATGGGAGAAACATCAAGCACCAGTGAGGAAAGATGACAGCAACATGTACAATTGCAATAGATGTGAGGCAAATCTAATGAAACGCCAATTTCAATATCTAACTGCACTTCAATCTTCCTATCTCTCAGTTCCATCAAGCCTCGTTCTACTGTTCTCTTTACTATAATCCTCACTTTCCCTATATTTGTTAGTTTGTATATGGCATACCTTGGCCAAGGGCTTCAGCAGCAATTTTCATAGCAAAAACATGTCCACTCCCTTGGATACTTAGAAGCTACAGAATATTTTTAGGTAACAAAAATAAGGAAAAAACAGTACCTACTAATCTTTGGTATGCTTCCCTCTGCTCGCAAAAGATGCACAACCCCGTTCGAAGTGCCAATTGAAAACTCTGAAGGATGTCCATAGATTACGCTTACCTGCCACAGGAAAGAGAGGGAGAAATCCAATGTTGAAAAGCCTTACAGAAAATGGGATAAAACTGATATCATCTTCTGGAAAAATAGGACACTTTTTCGCTGTATCTTACAACAAAAGGAATGGAAATTGGTGAAAACAACTGCCCCACGGAAGGAAATATATATGAGAAATTGCCAAATATTTGGAAGAGATCCCAAGGAATTCCCATGCAAACAAAATACTTGGCAAATGCATCCATGGATCAATTGGTGTATTTGCAGTATTGACATATGTATGGCAACTGATCCAATCTTTCATCTAACTGCTGCATTTAGATTAGTGAGAAAAAAAAATGCATAACTCATTGAGACCAACTACAACATTAATATAATTTCTTTCTTTATTTTCTCTTTTTCCGTTATGGGATTTTTTGGGGTGCAAGGGAAGGTGTGTTTGTGTGGGTATTAATGTGGTGGTTGTAAGAAGCTCCACAAGATATTTATCCTCCCTGATGATCTCATGCGAATCTAGATGTATTTAAACTCCAAAGACAGGCTAGGTAGAGTGCTGTGTATATAAATTTTCTTATCATTGTTCTCCTTGCTTCAGACAACCCTAAAAGAATGAGAACAAAAGCGACAACTAAATGGAAGAGGGAAACAAGAGAAGTAACAAAAAAGGGCAAGAGAAGTAACACAAGGATCCCACATGCAGGGTCTGGTGAGGGTCGAGTATGGTTATATTCAAGAGTTTGGCAGCTTGCTCCTGAGGTTACTAATTTGGAGTGTTGCAGTCTTATTCTTGTATTATAGATAGTGTGTTTCCATAATTTAAACCTGACTTTCATATCACAATAGAGCAACATCACCTTTGCTCCAAGCCTCCCCATTGAAACAACAGAAAAAATAATGATAACAACATAAGCAAGAGAAGGTTCATATTAACATTATCCAAATGATAGGACATGATGGGTATATTAAACAAACTAGCTGCTGGAAGTTGGGCAGCTACATTCCAAGAGGGAAATCAGGTTTCAGCTCCCACCAGGATGCATATACAAGTCTAAGGAGACAAAATTGGTGAAATTGAAAATTAGATGCTAAGCCAATGACCAAACTCAACCTATCTTCTTCTTTTTTTTCTGTTCAAAAGATTAGAAAATATGATTTTACAAGAGAGAAGTTGAATATAATGCAGAGGCAAATAAGTATTGTAATAAACATGGAGAAATAATGTTAAAATAGAAGCCTTAGTCCCTATTCCATTTCTATGAATAGAAGTAAAACAATTACTTTTCCCAAAACCTTTCCTTGATTACTAGTTTGTAGTTGAAAACTCCAAAATATCAACCAAACAAACTCGTCCATCATACCAGAAGCAACTAGATTTTCCAAAGACACTTAAAAGTGTTGTCCAAAGCTCCACTGCAGCCTACAATGAAGGGAGAGATTACCATTTTCCTTGCAAGTCAAACATATGCAAATTTCTAGGTTCATACCTTGCTTGGTCTTCTAGCAAATAATTCCAAAGTTTGAATTTCCCGGGACCATAAAAATAAACTAAAACCTTAGCCTCGTACATTGTCACAGATAGATACAAGATAAGTTTCTTGGAGATAATAGATATGTATGGCTTAACTATATATGAGCTATGCCCTTCCAAAATATAGTATCAAGAAACAAAAGAAGCAAGCCTTACCCACCTGCTTGTAAAGTTGTGATTTGTTTACTGACCAAAAAAAGACTGTGAAACAAAAGTACTACAAACACTGGACCAGCCACCCTTGGGGGGATGAGAGGGAGAGACCAGAAGCGATAAATCCTCCCAGAAACAAGTGAAAACCATCTTCCATATATATTAGACAATAACAATGAAAAAGAAATCAGCTACGTGAGAAAGAAATTTGATGAGACTACATGTAGGAGCTAGGAAGCGCCTATCTCTAGCCTTCTGACAATAATATTGGAGGATAATTCTTATTTAAGTTCTGTAATCAAGGAGTTTTCTCAAACCCTGAAGAAAGAGTAGCTAAATCCTTCTGATACTTCTCTTAAGAAATGACCAGCTAAACTAGTAAACTATCTTTTTACAATCTAATGGGTATGGTAATCCATGGACCGACCCAAAAACTCAACCTGCTGAAGAAAAACTAGCCCAGAAAGCCGCAGCCTAGCAGGAGCTCCTCCAAGCTTGAGATCCTGAGTTCGTAGCTGTACGGCCCAACACTGTCCAATAATATATGGGCCATCAGGGTTGGCTGTTGAACGATCCCCATAGGCACAGCTTAGCCCGTTCCAACTCAACAGATGAGTACAAATTACCATTGTTGCCATGTGGTCCTTCATGCTTGCAGGAGTACGAATCGCAGGCGGCAGCCACCATCCTGTCGCCTTGAGGATTACGAAGATTCAGAGCACCAATGGTGGAGCATGATGACGGCTCTCCAGAGGCACAGGGCCGTAGCACTTGCAACACACAATAGCAAACGCATGGTGTTGGCCACTCACGATCGCATAATCACGGGGCCCCAGGGCTAGCTACCCAGCGCTCACTTTATAAAATACATCCTTTCCTCCACAGAAAAAGGAATTCGGATTTTGATTCAACTCTCAACCTTGATACGTAAATCAATCCAGCGACTAAGCAAACGAGCAATCGAGCGCCTAAGCATTCGAAGACCCTGGGAGTTACCCTCTCTACCTTACAAAAAAGCCACTCTCTTGCAAGAGCAACCCTCAAATTGAAAAACCACTATTCGATGAGTGCACCCTTCTTAAAAAACCGCTCTCCCAAGAGTGCAATTCTCATTCTCAAAGCCACTCCCCTTGAGTGCAAATTCCTCTAAGTCGCTCACCTTTCAAGCGCACTAAATGGAGCTTAGCCCTCCATCAAACACTCAATTCCCTCATACTCGTATCTACGCATTACACTCTCTCATCCTCCCATCTTTTTATTCGACAAAGAAAGATTACTGACTTGAGCATCAAAAGACATACCAGGGAGTGAGTCCCACCATCCTCTGACCTGTTATTTGTTAATTGTGGTGTGCATGATCTAGATTCGAAGTAATAAAGCCAAACCCGCTACCAGTCGGATGCCCAAATTAGACAGCTCCCTAATTTGTTTAGTAATTCGGATCCAAGGACGTATCACAATCTCTCTTCTGACCTTAGATCAAAATGCATAAAAAAATTTCCCTTTGACCCCTCCAAACTCTTAGCCACTCGAGGGAGTCCCACACTCTGACAAGTAGTAAGGAGAAACGTGAAAGATAATGCAGATGAATGTTCCACATCCAACATTGACAACAAGAAGCCAAAGTAATACAACTGGGTCAGCTATATGAATTCTTCTGGGGTCCTCAATAGCCAAAGACAAAAGATATATATGAGAAAACAAAAGTAACAAGCAGTTTCCAAAAGAATAGCCGGTGACAAAAGATTAATATGGAAAACACAAGTAAATGAGCCTCCACTTGTTTCACGAAATAAATCCATAAACGGTGAAGTGAAATGAAAAAATTGATCTGTGGATAGTATTGTGGTAAAGGTCATAATAGCAGAGGAGTTATTACTGCAACTTGACTTGTCCATGCCATGTCCCTCAATGACAACTATGGAAGCAAAGAATTCCAAACAAGAAGAACCCATACGCTACATTCATTATTGAAGCTTAAGTAAAATTCAGGTAAGAACCATATAGAACAATGGAACGAGAGCACTAGAGCAGTCTTTCTACATTGTAGCTGTTTTGCAGGGATCCCAATATCTATCAGAATACAATAACTTTAATCTCTGTTGACACAACCTCCTCATTGCCTTGCATGAGCATCCACAAAAAATAAATTACAAGTTAATCATTACTTAATCTACGCACTTCCTAATAATACTTCATGAAAAGGAATAAACCTTTCTAGGTTTCACTACTTGATCAAAAAAAAAGCAGGGGATCTGAAAATATGCAATTCATAGTAACAGTAATGCAAAGGATCAGATTGTTTTGCTGTCCTTAAGTAGAAGGATCACCTAGAAAAACACATGATATCAGAATTTGTAACTGCTACCAACTAAACCCTATCAAAATTGATTTTTTTTATTATTTTACCCCTGCCCAAGTCATAGGCAATTGATTAGTCCCCCCTTCTCCAAGGAGAATAAAGAACATCTCAAGGCAATACGAAGGATGAATCTGCAAAACATGGATCTGAACAGCAAAAATTCAGAAATAGAAGGTAGGACATCAATGGAGGAAGCCTGATCTGGTCAGGTTCAAGAATGCCTAATTGCTGCTATGATACTAAGCAAGCTCAATCCATCTCATTCTTCTATGCAAAACAAACATGAAACAGCAAGGCACAACATCGAGGAATAGATGCAGTTGAACAACTTGACACGTGCCCCCTTCTCCACAATTCTATATAAAGCACTTAATAATTCATGAATTATTAATTTTCTTTTGCATAACTAGTCAGGAATTTGAGAACATAACTCTTAAAACACAGATGACAAACATCAAGTAAACCAGAATCATACTGTTGTTGCTGGCGAGAATTTCTCATTAATAACACCAATAGGTCCTCTGTAGTTAATACTGTAACTTTCATGCTTAATGGCCAAGTTAGCCAGCTCCCATGTATTGGGATCACCAGTCTGCAGATTTATCCCACACATGAATCAGTTAGCCTATATTAACTTAAATGTATACCAAAAAGACCATATTAACTATCGGGAAGAAGAAAACATTGCCAGAGATATAAAAGCAATCTTACCAACAGGGATACAGTATATGAAGCATGACCGCTGTACAAGTTCTTTTCTATTTCTCTCTGCATTGCAGGATCTGTAACCAACAAGGGGAAAATTCATATGAACAACTGCGATGACTATATCTATACAAAAGCATCTTTTGATGGAGTTCCTCAATTTGCAGGGAAAACTATTTCAGAGAACCAGATGCATAGCAACCATCTGTCGGGGAAAAAGCAATCGCTCTAGCTAAATGACCCACCTGACGCATATTTTCCTTCATCAAACATAAAGGTCATTGCTATGAATAGCTATCATAGAACAGGTGAACTGCAAGAAAATTGATTCCATCTTCTTGCCTCTCTTAAAAAAGAAAAGAAAGGAACTATGCAATCAGCAAAAACATAAAACAAAAGGTAAGGAGAGAAGCCAATGGACAAACCACAAAAAAACTATAGTAAGGCCCAAAGCTCAATTATTCACTGCCACAAATATTTAACAAGGAAAGGCCACAGTAAAAGCGCACATGCCAATGACTGCACCGCATACACAAAGCAATGAAGCTTGTACAAATACAGGAATATGTTCTTTGTGGTGCATGTCTTCACATATTTATGTTATTTTCATCTATGATTTCTATTATGACTTTGTTAGTACAAATGCACATGATGAAAAATCGGTATCAATATTGATAATGGTCGTAGTCATATCGATATCAGATATTTTAGACAATATGTCGATGTCACATATATTGGAAGCAAAATTTTTTCAACGAATCACAACCTAAAAGAAAAATATCAAATATCTGATATATAGGCTGATATTTAAAATACGGCCAACATATCGAGATATATTTCCGACACGATGGTATATCTCGATTTTATTGTGATATTAGGAAATATCGGTATCGATGGCCGATACCAAAATATATCAGCCAACATTTCATTCCACAAAGAATTACACAGCTTTTTAAAGAGCCAATGCAAGCTTTCGGATTCCCAATATTACCCTAGATTATTAAATGACAACTCCCTGAATCATGGACAGGGAAAATTTAACTAAATTCTTTTCTCCAGGAAACCTGCCAACATGAATATATTTTATCTGCTCGTCTGAATAGAGCTCCACAATACATGCATTTTAGCATCTTTTGGGATTCTGGGCTCCATAAGAATGAGCCTAAGTTCAACCCATCAAGTAGTTTTTCTTAATCTACTTCATCACCCACTAAACATGACTATCTTATGTGACCACTCAAGACACATACATATACGCACATGAATAGACACATTAACACTAGTATGCGTACGGCCTCTCAGTTATGGAAAACGGCAAACTATAGTCAGGCTAAATGAAGTTCCTCATAATTGAAGAAAATAATGACAAAAGATAAATTAAGACTATCTGTTTGAGGGCAAAAGCCTCATTGCCAATGAAAGAAGTGAAATTTAAAGATTTTCCAATTCTCATGTTTACATCTCAAACTTATAGGAAGACAGCAATTCACTGACATCTGCAGCACACGAATACAAAATATTCTCTTTTTCAAAACTCTCAACTGTTTCTACATGTCTACAAGTCAGAGAGGAAGATCACCACCCACCAACATATTCAAAGACCAGCAATGACAGAATAAAATTTGTTCCCCTTCTTCCTAAACCCTCAACTGTCTCTGAATCTCTATAACTCAAATAGGAAGAGGGCTAACACCAAAAGCTGCAACGAGTGGCAATGAGCTACAACAAAGAAGCCTCACTGTCTTCCCTCAACAGCTGCAGAGACCAAGAGTAAGCTTCAATTAAAATACACAATCTCCTCCCCTCCCCCCTCTACCAACAGCTATAGAAACTGAGTGTAAGCATCGATAAACTATTTTTCTCTCCCACCCACCCCCCACATGCGCCAAGCAGTAGACAAAGACAAGTCAATGAATAAGGAGGTCAATACATTTCA
>JAOVVI020003460.1:0-17612 GCA_028571085.2 Nepenthes alata | reverse complement strand
CACGTGAGCTAGCATGTGTAGGAAGTCGGCCGCCAACACCCCCAATCCAGTCCTCTACGCCAGGTGCGTAGCGTTCACGTTGGACAATTTTCTGTGGCGTCCCATCTGGAGTGCGTTGTTGGGTTATTATTACCATGATAATCTAATTGGTTTCGGCCATCAAATCTTACGGTGTGTCATTTCTGTAGGCTGAGTGACACTCGCTGCCTTCTTCTGGTTCATGGGCCCGAGTGGCCTCGAAAATCGTCACACTGTTTGGGCCGACTTCAACGCTTGGGCTTCTTGGGCCTCTTGAGCCTGTTAAACCTCTTTGATGTCGGGATCCGACCATTGAGAGATAGGCTTCACCATTTAGGCCTTAGATACCGATACCCACAATATATAAATAAAACATAATAATATATATCTTAAAAATATTTTAAAAAAATATATTTACGTCACTTCTATTAAAATGTGCTTAGGCAAGCCGATGCTAATGAAAAGAATCAAAATCCAAGTCCCTCGTCGAAAATCTATTACCCGAAATCTCCAAACGGTCAAATTTCCTTATCCCTTCGAACCTCATCCATCCTCTCCCTCTCTCTCCACCTCTCATTTCTCTTCTCTCCTCTACGCCATCGCTCGTTTCCCTCCACTCTTCCCAGCCAGAGGAGCCAGCAGGTCATTGACAGTCAAACAGATAAGATTGAGAAAAACAACCAAACTCAACCACTCACACAACAAAATCTTCCTTCTCTATCTTCCCCATCCACTGCCGGAAGAGCTCCAAGAGCTCCATTTTCATGGCATCTTCCAATCTAACTATGTGGGCCTCCTCAAAATTCTTTCTCACGGACATCTCTTCTATCTCTTTCCGCTCCTCTCTCTCTCCTTGCCAGCTGCCTCCACTAAATTCACCCACCACCCCAAAACACTCCTCTCTATGCCCGATCAAGTGCGGCCTCCGTGAGCTCAGAGATAGGATCGGGTCAGTGAAGAATACACAAAAGATCACAGAAGCCATGAAGCTGGTGGCGGCAGCCAAAGTCCGTCGAGCTCAGGAAGCTGTCGTCAATGGCCGTCCGTTCTCGGAGACCCTAGTCGAAGTCCTCTACAACATAAACGAGCAGCTCCAAACGGAGGATATCGAAGTCCCGCTCACCAAAGTACGGCCCGTCAAGAAGGTGGCCCTCGTGGTGGTCAGCGGCGATCGGGGCCTCTGTGGCGGCTTCAACAACACAATCATCAAGAAAGCAGAGCAGAGGATTTCCGAACTCAAGGATCTTGGGTTAGAATACACAGTCATAAGCGTAGGCAAAAAGGGAAATACTTATTTCATCCGTCGGCCGTATATTCCAGTCGATAGGTTCCTCGACGGCAGCTCACTGCCCACTGCAAAAGAAGCTCAGGCGATCGCCGACGATGTCTTCTCTCTCTTTGTCAGCGAAGAGGTTGATAAGGTGGAGCTCCTTTACACAAAGTTCGTGTCGCTGGTTAAATCTGATCCGGTGATCCACACCCTTCTCCCCCTCTCGCCGAGGGGAGAAATCTGCGACATCAATGGCAACTGCGTTGACGCGGCGGATGACGAGTTTTTTCGGCTGACGACTAAAGAAGGGAAGCTGACGGTGGAAAGAGATATTGTGAGGACTCAAACACGGGAGTTTTCACCTATCTTGCTGTTTGAGCAAGATCCAGTTCAGATTCTCGACGCTTTGCTGCCGCTGTACCTCAACAGCCAGATCTTGAGGGCGCTGCAGGAGTCCTTGGCCAGCGAGCTCGCCGCCAGGATGAGCGCCATGAGTAGCGCCACCGACAATGCGATCGAGTTGAAGAAGACGCTTTCCATCGTCTACAACAGAGAGCGTCAGGCGAAGATTACCGGAGAGATCTTGGAGATCATCGCTGGAGCCAATGCTTTGTCGTAGAGTGAATTTTTTCATGTCGTAGAGCCAATTCTGCGTTTTTTATTATAATTTTATTTTTTGTTTTTTTATTATAAATATAAATACTCAAATAAAAGTTTTTATTTTAATAATCACATTTGTTCTTCATTTTCCTCTTTAATTTTCATGCAGTTCATTTTATGCTTATCAAATATCACAGTAAATAATTATCAATCATGTAAAACTTATAATGTAATATAGTAAAAATTCAAAATGATTTGTGTAATTGGTATTCTCATTAATATATCGCAGTAAAAAATAGCATCTTATCTTTTATTTTTGATACTTTTAATTTTGACATGGGCAAAATCAGCCTATATAGAGGATTAAAATCAAACTTATTTTCAATTTTTTTTAAAACTGAAATTAAAATTAAAATTTAAAAATTTACCATCCATTATTCTACTGTCCATTCCTACTCATATTTATAATTAAAATTTTATTAGGATTATTATTTTGGACAGTCCTTTTTTCTATAATATTTCTAAAATTTACCATTAAATAATACTTGGTAAAATAAATTACCTCTTAAAATTACAATTTCAATATTAGCACAATGTTAATCTATAAACGATACGGAGCCAACGTCGTAATATAAATTACAGCTCTTACTTTTTCTATATCAGAACTAATAAAAATTATTTTTTATAAATTAAAAGATAAAATAATATATAATAAATTTAAAATAGTTTAATTCTTTTAAAATATTATAGCTTTAATATCTGAATTATTTAAAAAAATTTAACGATGCCATTGAGAAAAAATTATGGCCAATAAGGTATAAACTGTTCATTTTTCATGCAAGCATGGCATGATGGGCTTAAGTTACAATAACATAGATAAGATATTTATAAGAATAGGATAAAAATTAAATCTAATAAATCAGACAAATCTTATCATAAGTTCTTCATATTTTATCAGCTTTAATTTAATTTTTAATTAAAATTTAAAATTTAAATTCTGATAAACCGTGTTACAAATCTAATTCGGACCCACACACAACCTGAACATTATTATATATATGCATATATAGTGTTACATAATATAATTTTCCTAAGTTCCCTTACCGTATCATCTTCCCATTGAGCTCCCTCAATTTATTTGATTTCTCTTCTTCTAGCATAGCACCTAGTAGGTCCCCCTATTTTGTCCCCCACTTTAGGCATATAATCATATACCAATAAACTTATTTTTGTACTTTGTTGGAAAAAAATAAAAATAAAATATTTTTAGAAAATTTTTAAATTTTATAATTTCCGTAAATTAATTATCATTTGGATATATTAATATTCTATTTGTAATTTAAATGCTATTTTTTTAGTACATAAAAAATAAATTAGTATCTTTAATTGATATTTTTAAAAAGTTGTACTTTGCAAAATTTTTACAAAAATGAGAACAAATAAGTATCTCATATTATCAAATATGTTGTTTTTACTCATTATTTAACGGTTCAATGGTTTGAGGTAAATAGTAATGGCAATGAGTAAACATCATTGTTTTTAAAATTTCTAATTAGATGTTTCAGTTTTTTGTAATTAAAACTGACACATTAGTTTTTAAATAATTTTTAAATATAAAATAACAGATTATAATTATAAAACTAAAAATCATTTGTCATAGTAAAATCAAATAATATAAAATCTATTAAATAAAATTTTTTTTAATTATTTGGATCAAATGAAAATAACTAACTATAATTTTATTTTTAATTTATTTTTAAAATTATATAAAAAATTCGAAAATCATATATTCTAATAAAAAATTATTTAAAATCATCTCAAAATAATATATAATTTATATACAATCTAAACAATAAAATTTAAATTCTTCACAATTTTAATTCCAATAGAATTGAGATTAAATATACATTTTCAAATTCCAATTCAAAATTCTAATCTAGCCTGACCCTAAAATATTTTAACAAACCCACATTATTATTTACTCAGAAATTTTGGCAAGAGGCATGTAGAATAATTAATTGTTCCAATTATTTAGGAATACTATCAACATCATTAAATAATATAATATTTTATCTATTTATCTATATTAATAAATTTTCGTAAAAATAGACAAATAAAAAGACATGAGATCATAAAATAGTATTCTAGAAGTGTTGAAAACCCCAAAACATTTATCATTCGGGGAGCCTAATTAGTCGTCGGTACAGAGATGAGAATGATCCTCATTGGTCATCCTCCCTGTTGCATTTTAAAATACCAAATTACATAATTTAACCTCATTATATACAAATAAAACAGCTATAATCTACCCTTTTCCTCCCCAAAAAAAAAATGTCACCAAAAATTTTTTATCCTCATGCCATGTTAAAAGTAATATTATTCACAAGGGCAAAACCTGAAAGAGCAATTAGCTCTCAAAATTCTGGCACAGCTGCTGTTCTTCAGAATACTTTGATACATTCTCCAAATTGAAGTAAGCCCTCGCTACCATCCCAACTCAGGACGGAATCCTGGCACGCTACCGGAATTCTCTCAAAGAGGTATCAGGGGGGGCGGACTGTTGTAATTCAATCTCAGCCATGAACTCGATGCACCATCTTTCTTGGGCGCTGCCAAAAAGCAGACAGAGATGGCGGTGCCCCATCTTTACTTGAAACAAGAATGCCGGAACTCCACATGTAGCTACGAATTCCTGACCTTGATTGCCACAATTTCAACTGGGATTGACATCGGCATCGTCCTGATACAAACGGCCAAAGGAAATTGAGGCAACTGGAAATACAAATGATACCGATTGTTGAACAGGACTAGAGGCATGCAACTTTGAGACCTGTTAGGCATATCTTTTAAGTTCTTTTTTGTTTTTTCAAATGAGTTGACATAATTCTAACCATTCAAATTGTCATATTAAAACATTCATTGTTTGGAATATATGGTGCAACTTTTGCTCTGAGAATAGCTGCACCATTATTACAGATAGAACCCATATATGAGGAAGGGAATAACTAGCAATTTCCCAGTCGACGGCAATGTTATTGTTCTTAACCTTTCCTAGTTACGTTTACAGGGAGCTTCGGTAGAGTTGTCATCATGACTCCTAGTGAATATAAGTTATTGTGATAGTTACAGAGGGATTAGCAAATTTTGTAGATCTTTCCGGAGAATTGAAGAGTCCAAGCATCACATCCATGTGTGCGGATCAAGCGTCCAACATGGGTTTAGTAGGTTGGCAAAAGCATATCATCACTTCAGCAAAGGTAAAGCGAGAGTTGACTAGACTATATCATTGCTGCTAACGGAAAAAATACAAAAAATATTTTGAAGATTTTTGCTTTTTCTAATTTTCTTCTCAACTAATATGTTTATCCAACTTTTATACCAAGCAAACGCTCCGGCCAAATACACAACATTCGGGCTTCAAAGGATCTGAGATTTAAGTCTGGTGTGTGTAACATCTACCACAAAACCTCAAACTTGAAGGCATAGGGCCACACTTTTAGCCTGGTACTCAGCTGTTTCAAGTGTTTCTAGGGTGTTGATTGACGAAAATGAGGTCAACTTTGTTTGGAGCTTCTGCTATTTATAAAATTGAGGAAAAGTAATATTCGGGGAAAACCTAAGAGAAACAAAAATTGAGAATAAAAATGGGAAAAAAAGAGTTCAGAAAATTCTTGGTATTTTCAGCTCCTGACAACTTGGTCATGTAGGGAGACAAGGATTGTGCTGCACCTCATCCCATCCTCCAAAGCATGTAGATCAACTTGATTAACAAAGACTCAAACTGAAAAAGCATATAGGGAAACTATAAGAATTCTCTAATGTCATTCCACTGAACGAAGCAAAATATTCCAAAAGGTATAGTATGGTTAAATTATTATTTTCTAATTTCACTCTGTATGTTTTTGTAGGATTACCTCTGCCCTTCTTAAACTCCCATAAATCACTACTATTACCTTAGTGGTAAATTATCCAACCCATCTTTCTCAGTGCCCAAATCATCTTAATTATCTTTTATAGGTGGTAAATGGTTAACACATTCATTTAAGAGGGCGGTCTAGGGCATGATTCTCAACTAATAGGGTCTAGAAGATCAGATGTACACCTATGTTGCATAGAGGTTGTTTTTTTGGTTTAAATCAGTAACTTTTAGGTAACAATAGAGCAGCCTTACTATTATGCCAAAACTAACCTCAATGTTACTACAGTAGGAAATTAATGTCTCTAATTTCCATAGTGTAGTTATATTTTGATTAGAAGTCACTCTGCACATAGGATGAGTAGGGATATCATTTTTTTTGTTGTTGTTGTTTTGCAAATGAAAGAAAAAAAATTGGGAGTATCAAAGTTCCAAAGCAGAAAAGAAAAGGAGTTTGAGACCGATATGAGGAGAGTTACCTGCCTCTGTGAGCAGTCTCAACCATTGTTCTTTTTTATAGTTCTTTGCAATTCACACTATGAAGACTTATGCCTATTTGGGCATTGAAGTTTCCCAGATTCGGGGTTTTACCACAATAAAAACAAGGCTCTAACATTCCGTTTTTCTCTTATATATGTTATCCAGTTATATAGAAATATGGCTGCATATATTTAGCATTCCCTAGATCTCATAATGTAGAAACTTTGTATACTGAGCAGCCCCCTTTTTGTGTGAGGGTGAGAAATGGTGCAAATACTCTGCAATGATAAGATGCCCAGTTATAACCTAAAAGTCATTGGTTCAATCCCAAAAAAAAAAAAAGAAAAACAGCCACTTTACATGCTATGGTAAGATTGCATACGTAACAGCCTCCTTATAGCATTTGTAAATTTTATATACTAAAACTTTAAGCAGCTAATCTAGAAGTGGAAGATAACATGTCTCTAGTAAGTTCTAAAAATTCAAGTGCTGAAATTAAAAGAAGTGAGATGCTGGATCTTTAATGCTACACATGTAAGTGCTGTAATTTAAAGAGAAAAATAACACTTACAAAGCTGAAATTGCAAGACAACTAGACATCAGAAAGTTTAAGAAATAGTGAAATTATATGCTTTTAAAGTTGCCAAAAATTCCAGTCATAAATATATAGCGGGTCCTATCCTTGAAATATTTTTTAAAAAAAATCCTACCAAAGGAATTTGATTTCTATCTGGCAAATAATTAATATAAAAATATCATGGATGAACTAATATATCGGTATTAGACTTCTTAATACCGATATTCTTTGAATTGCTGCAAAACTATGGTATATTATTATATCAACGATATATTGGCTATTATAGCTAATATTTAGCTGATAAAAAGGTAAATATTTTTCAATACTTCATAATTTTTAGAAATATTTTTCGATATATTTCATATTGATACGTATTGTCTGATATATTTGATACTAATATGATTGCAACCAATATTAATATTTATATTTTCATCCATGGTAAATATAGACAAATACCAGCCTTAAGCGTTACATATACATGTATATTTACATGTTGCCCATTCAGCAAGATAGTTGAATCAAAGACCACCACAGAGCTCCAAACAATTGAAAGCATTAGTATGATAATTAATACAATTAAGTCTTTCCCAAAAAAATTCTTCTTGCATATTTCAATATAGAAGACCAAACTTCAAACCCAGTTCCCAATTTTCTAAAAATAAGAAACATGTTCACAAATAACCATCAAGGGATGGTGTGAAGACGTGCCTCTCAAATTAATATAATCAGTGCACAGCAACACAAGCATCAAGTATTCAGCACAAAAATTCACAATTACCTTCTTATGTGTATTGACGATCTCCTCATTGTGCAATCCCTCTGCTTCTCCTTCAGAGTCAGTCATCTCTTCACATTCAAATTCTACATGTTCTACTTCTTCATCAGAATCGCTTAACTCTTCCTGTTCCATCACTATCTCTGGCAGGGACTGGTTTCCATTACCATCCTTGCAGCAATCACCACCATCCTTGCTTGCTACAAAAGCAGAAAATTTAAGAGTATAGTTTGTCAGTTATTCTATTTGTAACAGAATCTGCATCACAAAGTTCATTCAGTAAGATATATTTACCGTGGATGTTGTGTGTGTCTGTTGCATCTTCAACAGAATGCACTGTGCTTATCGACAAGGCCACAAGATTACCTTCAATCAAATCCCTTCCTGAATATTTATCCTTTCTAGGTGCGGAATTTAGGTTGATATCCAAGTCCAAACCATTTGCAGCACCACTGAAAGTAGTGGATTTAGCACAAGCAGCCAAATTGGAAGCAGAACCACAAGCATTAAAAGGAGTGTGAGGTTGGGATAATGCATCTCTAGACAGATCAAAATCCACCGATAATTGGGAAGTTGGGTGAGCATCAGAGATATTAGAAACAACATCACTTCTTTGCAAAAGAGGATGGAAGTTGAGACCACATGATGTAGAAACAGTTTTCCTTGACCACAAAGATTTATGTAAGCCAGAAACAGACAGGTCTTTTGGGCAGGGATTCTGAAAGGGATGTGCATTCACTGGAAAGAAACTGAATGAGCTTGGTGTCCTAGTGCTACAGTTCAGAGGGTAATATGGTAGATGCCCATCTTCAGGGACCTCATAAAGTAAAGGATGCATTTGAAGGTCTGAGCCGTGGCCTTTTTCTTCATTACCATATCTATTCTTAAAGAATCCAGACTCTTGCGAAGAGAACTTTGGAATATTCGGATTCAATATCTTATTTCTGTTTTGAGTTGCATTGACTAAATATGCTGACCCTACAACACAACTAGGAGTGCAACCAGAATTTTCTGCCCCAGCACCAATACTATCCGCCACACCAACCACAGAAGATGCTCCATGCTGGGAACTTCTAAAAGCAGCCTGAGATATAACGCGAACAGAAGGAGGAAGATTGACAGGAGGTAAATCTGGGGCTAATCTAATCAAGCGGGAACTCCTAGGCCTGCGGGACCTATATGGCCTAAAGATAGGCTTGTATTTAGAGGAGTTCAAGGTCAAATCAGGCACTGGACAATTTGGAGCCATGTTGTGAGATTCAAAAGATAAATAATGTGCTGGATTAGAATCAGGTTCATGGGTGTCTTCCACAGGAGCAGGAAACTCATGAGATCGACACCTTTCAGATTGAAATTCTTGGTTTCCATGGTTACCTGGCTCCTCCCTGACCCTCTTACATACTTCAGCTGATAAATTAGGTTGGCATCTAGACTTAAGATGCAAGGGAGAAATTTCAGAAGAAATAGTGCTGGTGGAAGGTGGCTGCCAATCTGCCAAAAAGGCCTCATGCACGTATGCTTCATTGTCATTGTCCATGCAATCCTCTCCACTGCCATAGGGTCGTCCTGCATTTTCAATCTGGTAGCCCTTAAGTAAGTTCAAATGTTAAAGAAAAATGATTGTTCAAGAAAATAAAAATACCTCTCAAATCAACAAGACAGTATATGTTCAACTTATGTAATAATCAGTCAGCTTAGATATTTTATTTGACATAAAAGAAATTAAATAACACTATTGAATACAAATTGAAACAGTGCAATCAAAGCTTTATTTTTAAAAAAATGCCACGTTGCAAAGAAAGAGAAGTGCAAAAAAACCAGTCCGGCTTAAGCCCCTAGCAACCAAATAAACTAGTAAGTCCTAAAACTTAGCAATAAAGTAGCAAGTCCTAAAACTTAGCAACAAATCTCTGTCATAATCACATTTGTACGCACATTGAATGTGGTTTTAGATTATCATGCCTAATAGGGTACCTAACCAAATGGAATCCTCCAATTCATCGGATATCATTTCCTTCTGTTCTCTCAATTTTTGGTGGGGTTGTGGAATTTATTGTGTACATTTAGATTGTGCATGCAAGTCAGGCATCTCTCAATAAGCATCTAAAATGTACCTCATTATCGGATGTATGCGGACTTCTTATCACTGCACTTTTCCTCTGCCTCCTCCTCAATTCATATAATCGCCTTTTCTCCCTCTTTGCTGAATCCATCCTGTATGATTTCTGAGTACCATGAGCGATGCGCCACTGCCGTTGAAGAAGGGATGGGTCCCTGTATGGAACAATAAATTTCCAAATCGACATCCAGTCCAGTTTAAAAACTCTAAGCCCCTGGTGTCATGTACAAGTAAAATGCAACAGAAAAGAACAATATCACTAGAAGATCCTCATGGATTGCCTTTTTTCAGAAAAAGGAAAAGTATGTCAGGTTTAAAAATCCACCAAATACAATTACCTCACTAATACGAGCTTTCTCTTCTGTTGTAAGTGGTGACGTTTTCATCCTCCTAACTGCCTGCATAACATGGGAAACAATTTCGAACTCAGATATTTTGTAAAAATCAAATTTTCTAGAGGGCTGTCCTTGCTCATCCTCAGTAAAGAGAGAAAGCCGAGAATGCTAAAGGAAGGATTTCAGAAAAAAATAGAAAGATTGATAAAGTCCCCAATTCAAGAGGTCTCCAAGAGAAAATACTTCACTGGTAATTCATTTCATACTCTATCTATTCCCTTTCCCCTATTTATACACTTAATTGGGAGTATATTCCGCATCATGCTAATCCTATTCTCTTAACTAAAAGAAGGTAAATACCGCAAAAAAAAAAAAGGAAACAGGTGGAATATAATAGGTTGCCATCTTGTTGAGAGTTAGTTACATTAGTTGCCATGTCCTTCTCATGTGCTGCTGAACGGACACCAACTAGCTGTCCTCTTTTCCACTGATCCACCACCCTTCTATCTGACGGTGGAGAGTGTCCCACTTGTACGGCCGTCATGACATAATTCTGAGCACCCAGCTGTGCCCTCTTCATGTGATGCTGGCAACGTGAGCTGTATGCCCTTATTTTCGTTCTGCCACCTTGTCATCTGACGGTGGAAGCAATCCCATGTCTGCAGCTGTGATGTGTTTGATCTGAGCCCTTATCCTTCGTCTGTTCCCTTAGATGCTACCAAAACTCTTTCCTGCGGTGCCTTCTTTGTTTGTTTGTTTTTTCTTTCTAGGGTTTTCCTTCAAATTTTCATTAATCAATGTATTATTTTTCCTTGCTCTTTTTCTTTTTTTTGCTTTTCTGCCGCTCACATATTTTAAGACCCATTGCCTTTGTTTTCCTTTCTTTCAATAACAAAATGAGAATAGCAAAGTTGTTCCAGTGTAACCTAAAGGCCACAGATTTACTCACGGAAAGTTGAAAACATCCTCTCATACATTGAGCCAGCCTTTTGAGATAGTTGTTTTCACAGCCAGATTTCTATCAGAGAAACAAGACATGGGATCATAGAGGACAAAGCCAGAGGTTCAATGATACAGAAATGATAGCTCGCCACCATTCATATGCTAAAGTTAAGGTGAAGTGTCCCATAGACATTTTCAAGTGTCTCATTGAATTTATTAAATGTCGCTTCCATTGATCTGTAGAAGTAGTATGACCAATCAGATGAGACAGGCTACCATAAAACAGAAAGCCCAAATTAATATTTGTGGATTTTTTTACTCTGGATTGGGTAGCAAGGAATCAATTGCAAAGTGTGTGTGCCATGGTTTGATACGCCAGCACAAATTAAGAAGAAATCGTAAATCATAGGCATCAAGAACAATGAATTCAAATACTGCTGATTTAATATAAAATACGCCCTCCCAAAATAGAATAAAAATGATTTGCCTACATAGAAGGAATTGATAAATACCTTTATTGGATTGTCTGGTGCTTTTGAAGAGCAGCGATTTTTTTGTCTCACAAAAATCTGCAACACAGCAGAAAGTATTTAATATGCATACTCATTAAGCAAGCCTAAAGAATCCACAAACAGCAAGTCCTGACTGACTGATAGTTATTTAACCCAATCTGGAAAATAAAATTATATATACACCCTAGATACTGGGGCATACTTTCTTACAATAAAAAATGAATGCACACTTCAAAGAAGCTTTGCTTTTCTTTCTAATTTCATGGATTCCATAAACAACAGCATGTTCTGAAACTCAATTTTTTCCTTTTTTGGGGGAAACAGTAAGCATGTCTTGAATTTTTATGTAAGCAAGACAGAAAAAATGGAATCAAATATGCATTTTAAGTAGATTCATTGCAGGACGCACACTTCTTTTCTCCTTTTTCCCTTATCATATAAGTAAAATGCAGGATTGGTGGTGATTGATCCCAGGCCAGTACTGGTGAGTGCCACTACCAGCCTAAGCTTGATTTCCCCCTTCTTTTTTACTATAAAAGTGAATGCCACTTCAAAAAGTTTTTGTTTTTGTAGTCCCTTCTTTCCCTTTCCTCTTATTTCTGTTATTCGGCTTGCGGCCTCATTGGACAAGATACAAACACACATAATTACAAAAGATAGCAGCTCATCACTATAACAGAATGATGTCACAATAACTTAAAAGCTGAATGATGCCGGTTTAACGTACAAGAATAACTTCTCTACAAAATTACAAACAGACAACTAGGGGCAATTCAATTCACCGTGCTTCTACCTAGGGTTGTATAAAAAATAGTTCACAAAAATTTCTATTTCAAGTAAACTTCTCTTGCGACCTAGGACAATTTTATGCACACATCAAACCCTTCTCACACCCCATGATACGAGAATATCGTGTATTAGGCTGTCCTTTTATTATCCTAAAGCTGAAATGACAGCACTTAGGGTGAACTACGAACCCTCAATATCAAAAGGAGGTCCTTCCTGAACCCCAAACCCCCAAAATTTGGGCCATTCTAAAAGTAAAAACAACAAGAATAGAAGAATCTCTGAACCAATGGTTTTTAATCCATCCCAGTCACTTTTCTTACAGAGAAAGAAGAAAGTATAAAAAAGGAAAAAAGACAATAGATAAAAACAGGAAAAGGCATGAGGTTCTCAGACAAAAAAGCAGAAATTAAATAATACACACGCGCGCACACACACACACACACACACACACGAATGAAAACATAAAAACAAGCCTGCTCCTTAACAAGATAATTATGAATACACCAGATCCATTTGGATGTGCAACTTAAATGGAGTTGCAATTTCATAAATTCCCTTTCTCTACAACTTCTCTGAATAAAAAATCATTATGAAGCAAACATATCAATCAAATTTTACATAATTTAGTAAGCTATTTTTGCCTCTTTTGAGGCAACTCTGATGCACCTATAATTAGTCATCACCAGACTCGTATAACAGTTGATGTCATCCCCATTAAATTTCAATTTTAGGCCATATTACTCTTCAAACCCCCATATGGCAACTTAGGTATGAAGAAAAACCTTCCAAATGAAAAGGATCACAGCCATCTTCCAGGTACAATGTTAAGCATAAAAATTAAATGGCATAGCCATTAAACAAAACAAGCATTACACGGATAAAAGAAGTCCCAAAAAACTGTACCATCATGCTTGAAGCAAGTGATCAGCCCTGCTTGACACACTTTCAAAGTGCAGAAGGGGTTAAAAGCTCCTCTAATAAATTGACCATGTTGTAAAGATAATCTAGGTTCTTAAACTAATTTAACAATAGTTTCCACTATTTGCCGGCAGCTATCTGCAAGGGCTACACTCACCGCACATCCCTAGCTACTTTCCTTCCCTGTTTAAAAAGTTCACTTTTCCACAAAATTCTAAGAGGAACTACTATTGGGAAAAAGAGTAAAACAACACAACATACTACAACACTTACCAAAGAAACTACATTAATAGCAAATGTAGCAACTGATCAAGATGCCCTTTCATAGAAATCAAATAAGATCCTCAAGAAAGCCACTGGAATCGAGTTTCATGAAGAGACAGAAGACTACACCTCTAGCACGGTTAGCACTACTGGTAAGATCATTAATTCTAGATATGATGCAAGTTTCAACTTTCCCATAGAACCATCAAAGGCATGCAAATAACACATTTGGAACATATTGTGATTAGAAAAGGCAAAGAATCACGCTGATCATAACAATTTGAAGAAAAAGGTCCTATTTTCTCTCAGAGAGTTTTATGCTATTTAGAGACCTAAAATTAACTACCTGATGCTTCGATTTGCAAGGAAGGAAACGCTGTTGAATTGCTTTCCAATCAGTATTGTATTCCATCAACCCCATTGCCAGTAGCCTGCAGTTAAATTTAATGGAACAAGTGAAACTTCATAGATTGCATATTTTTACACCTTTAAAAGAATATACAGCCATACAGTTTAAATCACTAGCTTGTTCAAGCATTCTCATAAAAACAGAAATATGTTTCACGAAGATGACCTTAGCCCTATTATAAAACATTTATCCTGTCAGATCTCAAACATGCGTGATTTAACAATCTCTGAAAAGGGAAAAATTGACAGGAGAAAACTTGTAATGAAAATTAAACACTTCGCTTACAAAGAAACAAAGCCCAAATACTTACTCATCCTCCACATCTGTGAAAAGTATCCGATGCGCAACAGGCGCTGGGGGTGGTTTGTGAGGGAATAATGCTGGGTTGAACAGTGAACAGAACTGCTGTGCCAACTTGGCAATTGGTTTAGGGACTAGGGCAACAGATTGCTTCTTGGTATTCTCGACAAGGGTAGCAGCCAACGTCTTTTTTGGAGGTTTATGATTTAAAGATGAAGATGGCACTACACTGTTTTCTGGAGTTGCTGCAGATCCTTTAGTAATTTCACCCTTAATTTGAGCAAAAGGTGGACAAACAGCAAGTGGGAAAAGAGGTTCCTTCTCAAAATGAATACTGCTGGATGCTTCCAAATAATGCCGCTGATGCTCCCGCGCAGCTGAAAAGGGTGAAAAAAAATAGAGAAATTACAATGCAGTTAAATCAACTTCTGACCAAACATCAGAGAAATGAAAATGCAGTACAATAAGCAGATTCCCTCATCAACATACCAGTTGAAACATCATCCATATATCTTCCAACCAACTTAAATGGTGCAACATCCAAAATAGAGAGGATTGGACCAATCACAACAGGTAGCCACCCGGAACCCTGACTAACTTGAGAAGGATCTGCTGGTACTGATCTGACATGTCCATATCTTTCATCAGAGAGGAGAAGGTTGACACAACCTTCAGATTTACTATTTATAGAAGACAAGCCTCTCAGATCATCAATTGTTTGAGATGACCCAGCAGTGTCCTCCGGTGGCAAATATCTGTAATCCTCATCCACTGCTGATGGGTGTATGTATGGCGGACAAAAGCAAAAACTTGGATAAGGAACATTTCTCCAAGCTAGTACTTTTTCAAGTTGGCAAAGCATCTCTGATAGTAGACCCTGCACCTGAGAGGCAATGTGTTGCCGAGATGGTTCAAGAACACAAAGAGAATATACCTGGATAAGAAGCTGCACGTGCTCATGTAGTAAACAATACAGCTGGCCTACTTGATGAGGCATGAACCCATTCATTAAACATTCCTGTGATGAAGACAGAAAGTGTGAAGCAGGCATCAAATGTCTACCATCAATATTAGGAGCAGGAGCAATTGGGGCAGAAGGCAATAGTGGACGTAATGGTCTCTTTGCCTTTTCTGAGCGATGCTTTTTACTTTGGATAGAAGCTCTTTGGCGCCTTTTTTGCCTCGTCTCAGGACGTCGACCAGCTCTCTCATTCTCCTCCTTCCAGTTTGAGATCAGCAAGCAATCATCCAGATCACTCTCCAGTGCTTCTTCAATTTCTATCTCGAAATCTGCATCATTATCTTCATCATCATCATTTCCAATTTCTTGCGTTGTATGTTCATCGCCATCCCCACCCTGCAACACAGCTGCAAGAAATTTCCTATACTCTTCTTCCTCATTAACATTTTGAAGGTCATCATCATCAGTTTCTTGAAGAAAAGTCTCCAACTCATCCAGCGTAAAACTGGCAAGAGAATAGCGAGCTCTAGTGCGCTTGCAGATGGCATCATCATCGTCATCGAAATCAGTTATGGGCTTACATAAACTAGTGTTGTGAATCCCCGTCTCCAGAACATAAATGGCAACATCAGTTCCACTGTTAGAGCCATTATCCTTTACTTCACGAGTTTCATCTTGTGGTCCGGGCATCAAAAGAGATTTTCTTTTCTTAGATTTTTCACAAGCCTCTTCCAAAGCAACTTTATTTTGCATCACAATCCTCCCATCCTGCCCAATATTACCAGTGCTATCCCATTTCTTGTCATACACCAGCTTGGATGATCTGGTGCCTCCATGCAAGGTATTTTCACCGCCACTGTCCACAACATTAGCATCCAAACCTTCTATTTCCAAGCTCAGGCTTGAAGAAGCTTCTACAGAAGGGCTTCCTTTTAGAAAGGGATTGAAATCTACATCGTCGTCCTCTTCTTCATCCGCCTCAGGTTCCAATGAACTCTTATTGAAGTCAGACAAATTTGATCTAGCGGGCAAATCATTTTCATAACTCCCATCCCCATGTTTATTGGATTGCAAATTGTAATGTGAAGACATCTTCAACAAAAAAATGTCTTCCAATAATGAATTAAGGCTTCGAAAGCATCAAAATTAGTTATGATCTCCAGCTCCCACAGCAACAACGGGCCAGTACTCTATTGAACGGTAAAAAAAACAAAGCAACTGAATTTGACAATCTAAGACGAAAGAGAAGTGTCAATTTCCATCAGAGTCTATCGTACGCAAAGCAGATCATACATGGAAATTCGGAAAACTCCCAACTATCCTGATGTTTTACGGTGTACATGCTCTGCCTGCGTCTTAATGAATACATAAGCCCCATAATTATTTTTTCAATGAAAAAGCCTCCAAGCTCTCCAATTGACAATGATCGGTTACCACTTACCAGGCGCAAATTTGATACTCTAATTTTCATAGGCAAGAAAGCAAGTCAACATTCGCTAATCTAAATAATGTCAAATGATATTCACATAACCACATTTAATGACCAACCAAAGGCTTTCCCTCAACATCACTTCCTTAATCTCATTTATACGCAAAAACATGTCAAATATCCAACCCAATTGAAAGCGATATTTGCATTACTATGCTTGACAAAATGAACAAACCAACTTCAAGAACGCACAAAACCTGCTCAGAGGCGGCGACGATATTTGAGAGCCGACGGAAGACGAGGAGGATGGTAGCTACTGATGAATCGCCAAGCAAGATGGAAAAAAAGATAGAAAAACCACCCAACCTAACAGATCCTTCACATAAAATTAAGGGCAGGAAGAGATGATGAGCGGCAAAATCTGGACGAACGATGATGAGAAAAGAAGTCGCCCACTAGGGATGGAATGCAGCCGCGAAAACTAGATGAACGAATATGAGATGGAGAAAAGACGAAGGCGCTGGATCGCTCAAAGAAGACTCGCGAAGAGGAGAAAGAAGCAGGGGATCGATTCGCGAAGATAAAAACCACTGGATCGCCTCGCGCGGATAGAGAAGAACGCCCGACCGGAGAAGCTTGTGCAGCGAAGAAATAATTGAGAAACAAACTCACCGTTTTGGGAAAAGTCGTTCGATCGGGAACTTGGGGCGTGAGTCGGGTCATCTTTGGGGACACCCTCGATCCTTAGGATCAGGGGGCCGTCCAACGCCCCCAGCGCTCGATGGCTCCAGTGCTGAATTTGAATCGTTGGATTAAAAAATCTGACGGTTTAAAATTTATAATAAAAAAAAATATATTTTTTATTTTTTTTATTTTTTTTAATATTTTTTATTTTTTAATTATAAAAATATAAATTTTAATATTTTTATTTTTAAATTTTATAATATTTTTTTTAAAAAAAAAATAGCCGTCTGATTTCAAATCCAACGACCCCCAAT